>OZ020309.1:27130883-27399511 GCA_963971305.1 Arcuatula senhousia | reverse complement strand
CATTTTTTTTTATCTTGGGTTTTCAATTATTATGTCCCCGAACACGAAGTGTCGGGGACATATTGTTTTTGCTCGGTTTCTTATTATTATTATTATTATTATTATTAAGTCGCCCAAAACAAAGTTTGGGAGACTTATTGTTTTTGCACCGTTTCTTATTCTTATTTTTATTTTTTTTATTTTTTTTCTTCCTTAATAGTGAACTTGTCCGACGTATTGTGGGAAAACGCTTTAACCAATCAAGATGAAACTTAATGGGTATGGTAGGGGGTCACTTAGAGGTGTGCAATCCACTTTTGAAATTTTCAAGATGGCCGCCGTTTAAGATTTTTGGCCGTCTCTCAGATCTCGGAGATGGGTGGAGGGATTTTGATGAAAATTGGTACACTGGTAGAGTGATCCATCCTGAGAAACTTGGTGAAAAAAATTTGACGCGAACACCACCATTTTAAAATGGCGGCCGTTTTACCACACCCGCACCCCCAAAACGTCAACTTTGTCCGATTTCAACAAAATTCGATTTCTAGGCATAATTTGATGAGCTGATTAGAATTGAATACTATGCAAGCCGTTTTACCATACCCGCCCCCGAAAAACATCAACTTTGTCTGATTTCAACGAAATTTGATTTCTAGGCATAATTTGATGAACTGATTTGAATGGAATACTATATACAAGGCAATTACACTAATTTCAATTTAAAATTTAAGTTTCAATTTAAAATTTAAGAGTGCTGCCGTCTTACCATACTTGCCCCCGAAAAACGTAACCATTGATCAATTTTGATGAAATTTGATATCTAGGCATAATTTACCAAATTAACCGTTTATACCCGCATTTTGGTATTTGTAATTTTGATGTACTGAGGATTTATGGAACTGTTTATTAGAAGCAATATGCACTGTGTATGGACATTTTGGAGATTTGATATTAAGGTAAGTATGAGTACCTTTCACTTATTTATGCCCCTGCAATGCCACCTAACTCTTCCTAAACCCCTTGATAGATTTTAAGGAAACTTTTACACATTCTTTGTGACATAAATGAGTGCACCTCCTTTTTTTAAAATTTAATGGTAATGATTTTGGCCGGTTTTCCATTGCAAAACAAGGACTTATCCATTTGATGCCAAGGGACATCTTTTATCTGCAACTCCTTAACCCTTCAATGGATTTCCATGAAATTTTCACACAATGTTTTTGACATATTATGTGCACCTCCTATATTGCTTGATTTTTGGAAGGCAGAGATAATTCATTGGTGAGCAGCTGCTCACTGTTTTTCTACTTGTATCTTTATGTGTCCCGTGCGGGGCCCGGGTGGCGAATAGGCCCGCAGCAGAGACTAGCTTGTCGTAAGAGGCGACTAAAGGTCTTTTGATGACATTGGGTTGGTGCTAAGCCCACAGAGCAACCGAGTGTATACCATAGGTGGCTGAATAGGGTGGCTCTCATCTAAGGGGGTGGTCAGGTCTAAAATAAAAAAAATGAACATTTTACATAATAAAAAGTGCATAAGGGACCGACCATTTAACTTGAATGGAATTGGAGGGGGGAGCTTGGTTTTTTGTTCTGGATAGAAAATTTCTTTGTTAAAGACATTACAACATAATATATTTAAAATATATATTCAATTCTTTTTCAGATTCAATGATGTATTTAAGGAATGGTAGATAAACACAAAGAATGGCAAGGAAAAATACAAGAGCTAGAAGACAGGCTGACAAGCTTCGTAAACAACAGAGCAGATTACAGGTACATTAAGTTTTAACTTTAACTTAAAAAATGAAGGGATATGGAGTATGTATGCACAACACAAAATTACATTATAGACACATGATATAAGTCTTCAACATAAAAAAATAAGTATTAGCATGGGGTCCCATATCCTGTAATTTCAGATCTGTTGGTCACCAACTTCCTGTTTACCTTATCTGTCCATTTTTGACTAAGACATATTTTTATTCCATTAATTTTATATTTTAGATATTAGAGTCCTTTAAATACATTCCACCATCTAATACTTGGCGGAACAGACAGTTACAACAGTTAAGAATACCAGTCCATTTACCAACGACATCAACAAAGACCCTACAAGAAGTACCTTTGACTCCTCCTAGTGCTGTTTACCCTATCATAGGTGATGGGAACTGTCTCTTTCGGGCACTCTCGTTTGCATTAACTGAATCTGAAGATTACCATCATAATATACGGCAAGCTATATGCCATTATATCAGGAATAGTTCAGCTAACATTAGATTTATTCTACCTGACCATGTAAAAGGGGATGCTGAATTATATTTGCAATCAACAAGAATGGATATGGATGGCACCTGGGGTACTGAGGTGGAAATCATGACAGCTGCAGTAATTTTAAATGCAAATGTGTTTGTGTATTCAAAGAGTGGAGTGCACTGGAGGTGGATAAGACATTGTCCCAACAATATTGATGCACATCAAGGCGTTTATTTATTCCATAAAAACGGAAATCATTTTGAAACTGTTGTAGCTGTAGAAAACTCTTTTATCCCACTTCACATTTTACCAGGCCAATACTATTCCCCTTTCAAAGAATTTAAAGATAATCTGAAACAAAGGCAAAGAGATTCTGCTAAAAAAGCTATGAGTACTAAATACAAGACAGATAAAAGTTTCAGGAAAAAAGAAAGAGTCAGAAAGAGAGACGATATGAAAAGGAAATACAACACTAATAGTAATATAAGAAGGAACATTCTCAAGAAAAGAAAAGAGAGATATACTGCAGACCCATCATTTGCAAAAAGAATAAATCAGTTGTCAAAAGACAGATACCATAACAACACTCTTTATAGAGAAAGGAGAAAATTAGACAGTGTGATCCGGTACTCCACTAACAATGTGTTTCGAAACACCCTACTCAACCTTTTAAAACAGAAGTATGCCACGATTGCTGACTTTAGGAACAAGCGAAAGAACTCACTGAATCAGAAGTATGCCACAAATGCTGACTTGAGAAACAAGTTGAAGAAGTCAATGAAACAGAAGTATGCCACAAATGCTGACTTGAGAAACAAGCTGAAGAACTCGATGAAACAGAAGTATGCCACAAACGCTAAATATCGAAACAAAGTGAAGAAAGCATCAAAAGAAAAATATGCTTCAAATGCTGAATTTAAGGAAAAAGTGAAGTCATTTAGTAGAATGAAATATCAACGATTCTCTTCATTCAGATCTCATGTAAAGGCTTCTTCAGTTAGGAAGTATGGCAGTAATCCTTTGTTTCGATTAGCTCTGAAAGAAAATCTATAACGCCAATACCATGAGAGTACTTTTATAAAAGTACAGAAAAAAGTAAGAATGAAAAATGCTAGAAAGTCAGCTTCTTATTCTATTAAAATGTTCAAGAAGGGTATTAAAGATACTCCAAAGTATATTTGTAGAATATGCATAAGACTTTTGTATCGAAAACAAGTAAAAAGATACACAGAGAAGCGATTCTATATTAAGGGAACACAACAAATGAATGATGCTGCAGAAAAATGTATGAATGCAGTTTTCTCTCATATATGCGGAGACACATGTCCACCAAACTGCTGGATGAAGCTCCTAATGAAGGAAAACACGTGGATGTGTCACACTTGTGATCGTTACTTGAAGTTAGGATCTATGCCACCACAAGCAGTAGCCAACAATCTGCATTTGCTTCCAATACCAGAAGAGTTAGCAAAACTGAATGTTCTTGAGAGACAACTTATATCACTCAGAATAGTTTTCATGAAGATGCTTTCCCTTCCAAGAGGAGGACAGAAAGGTGTAAAGGGACCAATTGTCAATGTACCTTCTGATATCACATCAGTTACGAGTGCTTTGCCAAGAAATATTAATGATGCTCAGTTGGTCAAAGTAAAGCTAAAGAGAAAGACCTACTACAAGGGACATTATTCTTTCCAGTGGATAAACCCCACCAACGTTATAAATGCCATCAGTTATCTGAAGGATCATAATAGTTGGTACGAGAATGTTACCATTGATGAGGCATGGCTAGAACAGAATAAGGATGTTGATTTGATACAACCAGAAGAACAACACAATGTTGATGATACTAGTGATGATGGTGATAACTCTGTTGAGCAAGATGAACACTTTGACAAAGATGATGAAGATGCTGCATCTACTAAAGATGAATCAGTGCCAGTGGAATCCTGTTTTCAACCTATAGACATAGGCCAGGAAATGTTAGACACAAATGAGACCTTGTGTATTGCTCCAGCTGAGAAGAATATTCCACAGAATATTTTTACAGAAGAAGGATCTGAAGCCATGGCCTTCCCAACACTGTTACCTGATGGTCATTTTGGTCTGTTCCATCCAAGAGAAATAAAATTGTCTCCTTCAAAGTACTTCAATGCAAGGTTACTTTCAGCAGATAGTCGCTTTTCTACAAATAAAGAATATCTTTTCTTTGCTCAATACCTGACGGAAATCAATAGAATTACTTCAAATATGTCTTTAGCATTGCGCAAAGGGAGGCAGACAACTGAAGATGGAAGACCTGTAACAGCATCTATGCTTAGCAATTCAGAACACATTCAAGATATTTTGAAGTCAGATGTAGGATTTCGCTTCCTACAACCAGTTCGTGGCACACCCCCTTATTGGCAACGAACAATGAAGGATTTGTTTTCCATGATTCATCAACTAGGGATACCAACATGGTTTGTCACATTTTCAGCTGCTGAAACAAGATGGCCAGATGTCATAAACACACTCTTATTCATCACAAATGATGACAGAAATGCAGAAGAAGTAGAGTGGACAGAAAAATGCAGTTTAATAGCAGATAATCCACTTCTTTGTGCAAGAATGTTTGATCATCGTGTCAAGACACTTTTTGCTGATTTGATCATGTCTCCTTCACATCCCTTAGGCAAAGTTTTGGATTATTTTTTCAGAACCGAGTTTCAACAGAGAGGTTCACCCCACATACACTGTATATTGATGATATATAATGTGGATTGAAAATGCTCCAAAACTTGGAGTCAGTAGTGATGAGGAGGTGTGTCATTTCATAGATAAATATGTCACTTGCAAGACGCCTGATTCTAATAGCGATCCAGAGCTGTTTGATATTATTTCCAATGTCCAAGTGCATAGTAAGTCACATTCCAAGTCTTGTAGAAAATATGGATCGGCCTGCAGATTCAACTTCCCACGACCACCAATCAGGAAAACCTTTATTGCCAAAGTTGAATCCCAAGATGAACTGAAAGATGCTAAAGAGCCTACAACAGTCGAAGAACTTGATGAAATCTGCAAGACAAACTCAAGAAAACCAAAGCAGATTTTAGCAGAAATATATTCCCTTGTCTCTTCTGCAGATGAAACTGGATTTTCTTTCAAACAAATTTTGAAATTAGCAAATGTCACATATCTTGAATTCAAGCAATGCCTCATTGATGTTGCAACCCGAAATACAGTCCACATCAATCGGGATCTGTCTGATGCTTGGGTAAATAATTACAATGAAGATCTATCCAGAGCATGGAATGCCAATCTAGATATTCAATACGTGACCGATGCATATGCCTGTGTCGCCTATATTGTGTCATATATTAGCAAAGCCGAAACAGAGATGGGGGATTTACTTCAAAATGCCCAAAAATAAGCAGCTGATAGAAATATGGATGCTTCTGCTGCTCTTAAGAAAATAGGCTCTGCATATATGCAAAATCGGGAAGTCTCTGCCCAAGAGGCAGTGTATAGAGTATGTGGGTTTCATCTGAAGCAATGTACCAGAAATGTAGTCTTTATTCCTGCTGGAAGCAACATATTTCGAATGAGCCTCCCTATTAGTGTTGTACAATCAAAATCCAAAGAAGATGAAGACGACAGTGAAATATGGATGGTTTCTGTTCATGAAAAATATTACAATCGCCCTGTGCTTCCTGAATCTGAAGATCTTTGTTTGGCAGAATTTGTGTCAAGATATTCATTTCTGTCAAAATCCCAAGTACCAAAATCAAAATCTAGTCTTCAAGTTTTTAAACTGCAGAATGATCTTGGTATCAACAGGGAAAGAAAGAAAGGAAAAGAAGCTGTTGTACGCTATCCAAAGTTCAAGAAGGACAAGAATCCTGAAGACTACTTTCTGTCATTGGCTCAACTGTTTCTGCCTCATAGATCTGCGATAGTCATTCCAGATGCATTTGCAAGTTTAGAAGACTTTGTCATGAATAGTCCTATCAATGGACTTAAGGCAATAGATGTCATTGAGAGAAACAGACATAAGTTTGAATGCAATTCACAGGAGCTAGACCAGGCATGGGAAGATTTTCAAGAAGGAAGAGTGTCAGAAGATTCTTGGGGATCTATTGCCCCAGAGGCAGAAGCTGAAAGATTGGAATTAGAAATGGAAAGAGAATGTGAAGTAACTGATGAGCCAGAAGAAATCCCTGAATTTCACTCAAATGAAAAAACTGCAAACGAGCCTTCCGGCTTTCATTATGAACCTCCAACAGTTTCACACCAAGAGATACAGAACGCATTGAGGTCCATGAATAAAACTCAGCAGGAGGTGTTCTACAAAATCAAAGAGTGGTGCTTAAAAGTAACCAGGAAACAGAAACCAGATCCATTTTTCCTGTTTTTAACTGGCGGAGCTGAAACAGGAAAATCTCATCTTATACGTTGCATATACCATGAGGCAACAAGAATCCTGTCAAAATCCACAGCTTCTCCAGATTCAACATCTGTGCTGTTAATGGCCCCTACTGGTACAGCTGCCTTCAATATTCAAGGTATGACAGTTCATTCAGGATTTGTCGTCAATAAGAAGGCTACTTTGCCATACCAGCCCTTGGGAGAAAACTTATTGAATACTTTGAGAAGTAAATATGACAATCTACAGATTTTGATTGTTGATGAAATCAGCATGGTAGACCAAAAGATTTTGACATACATAAATGGAAGATTATCCCAAATTAAACACCGTAAAAATCCTTTTGGAAAAGTCTCTGTTCTTGCTGTTGGGGACTTTTATCAGCTTCCTCCAGTAAGAGGTCTTGCATTATATAAGAAAAGGGATTTGGATTTTGTTAACCTGTGGAGTGACTACTTCTCAATTGTAACTCTTACTGAAGTTATGCGCCAGAAAGATGACCAAAAGTTTGCGCACATGTTGAATAGGTTACGAACGCATATCCGAGGAGAGCCGTTATTGCCAGAAGATATGGAGGCATTAACCAAGGTATCAGTAACAGAAACACCAGCAGATGCCTTAGATGCCCTTCATATTTTCCCAACAAATAGAGAGGTACATGAACATAACATGAAAATGCTAAGGAAAAAATGCAGATTTACAGAAACTTCGATAGCCGAAGATTTTTATACCGATGTTGTCACAGGCAGGACCAAACAAAGAGACCAACCTTATGTTAGTTGCACACCAGAAGACCTTCAGACTGTACTAGAAGTTGGAATAGGTGCACGAGTCATGTTAACCAGAAATGTCGATACTGAAGATGGACTTGTTAACGGTGCCTTTGGGTCAATTATATCAATTGACATTGACAATTCTAAACAGGTCACTGCAGTCCACATTAGGTTTGATAACAACAGAATTGGACAGAAAACAATGAAAAAACAGATTGTTACACAACACAACCTGAAAGGAACAGTGCGTATAAAGAAGTTTGTAGATGTACTGTGTGGAAAAAAAGTCTCCAGAAAACAGCTTCCTCTCAAATTAGCCTGGGGAGCTACCATACACAAAGTTCAAGGTATGACAGTGGATCAGATTGTTGTGTCACTCAAGAATATATTCCAACCAGGAATGGCATATGTAGCGCTAAGCAGAGCTACATCATTATCAGGACTACATATACTCAATTTTGACCCAGATTCTATCTATTCCAGCAACAGCATAACAGAAGCTATAAACACTATGCCATTGTTTCTACAGACAAATGAGTCTACACCTATCCAATCCAGTGATTCCTTTGTAATTGTCCTGCACAATACAGAAGGTTTGTTACCCCATTTACAGGACATACGTGCCAGCAATCATCTTAATGATGCCGATGTCATTTGTTTTACTGAGACGTGGCTTTCAGCTCAACAATACATTCCGGAAGATTTGTTTCCAAATCACATTATTTATAGAGCTAGCAGAAGTGAATCCTATACAGATCAAGCCTTTAGACAGGCTGGAAGAGGAGGTGTGACCATGTTTGTAAGCAAAAAACATCTGCAAAAGAAATGCATGCTCCAGTCTGGAAACTTAGAAGTTGTATCTGTGTATGTTAACACAGCAATAATTGTAACACTATACAGGCCACCAACATATGCTCTTCAGCTTTTTGATGTTAGTCTCAGAAGACTGCTACAAGAAGTGAAACAATTAAAATGCCCATCAATTATTGTTGGAGATTTTAATACAAATGTGTTAGAACCATCTGAACTACATGTAATGAAGACATTTCAGGAATATGGTTACAAACAGTTGGTAGATGTCCCAACAACTGAAGGGGGAACCTGCCTAGATTTGGTCTTTGTTAATGGATTTCAAAATGCCTGTAAAACAAGAGTGCTTCCAACATACTACAGCTACCATGATGCTGTTCAAGTTCTTGTTGAACAAGACGATTAAAGAATTCAGATGTTGTTTAATGATGTTTAAGTTATTTTGAAAAGTATTGAAAACGCCAAAAAAAAATTATTCAACCTTAAAATCATGGACATAGATTTAAGTTAGAGCAATATTGTACAGATAGTTTTTTTCACTGTTGTTATTAAGTGTGAATACATTGTACCAATAATAGTTTCACCTTTTAAACAACTATCCAACAAGATAAAAATTTCATTTCAGTAGATTGGTTAACATCAGTCGACAGTGGGATTATCCACGACGTACATGTTGACCTTTGCAAATTTTTAATTTTCATTTATAAGCTTAATTCAATTTCAAGTGTATGAATGTAATTGCAAGCACTCATACATTATTTTAACATTCAAATCCTTTTACATCTCAGAGGCATTTCAAATTCGTATAGGTCTAATTCAAGATATTCAATAGTTTTAATAACTTTTTTAACAGTGAATGGGGATTGCTCCGCTCGCTGAACCAATTTCATGTTCTTCAGATTTATTTTTTCAGTAAGCTGTTTAGTGTACATTTCTCTTAAATTGCCTTTTCTCATTTCCTTTCTGAGATTTTGTTGATGAAATAATATTCAATTGACAAATGATTGCTTGCAAAATTATACAATTCTATCTTTTTCATTTGTAGTCAGCGTGGGTTTTCTGCACTAAACTACAGTTATTTACTTACTTGTTCATACTTAACCTTTTTAAAAAAAAACACACACAAAAATACAACCTTAATATCATGTAAATAGTTTTAACTACCCTGTCAACATATGCGTTCACATGTAACAAATTATTTCACGTGGATTCTTTGCAATCGTGAGCTCATGCATAAAGAGTTGACTCAGACCTTATTGTTTAATGAGTTTTAAGTAATTTTAAAGAAAAAAATCAAATGCCAAAAAAATGGACAATCTTTATTTCATGTGAATAGTTTTAAGTTAGAGGAATATTGTACAGATAATTATTCATTTTAGTTATCAAGTATGAATACATTGTGCCACTTTCAAACAACCATCCAACAAGAAGCAAAGGTGTACCAAAGGGGTAATCAGTATCATAAAACCGTGAAGACAAAGACAAAACCGGCAGACAAAAATCATCACAACAAAACAAACCACATAACAACATAAAACACACACACATAACAACAAAACCGCATTCAGCAACGCGAACTCAAGTCGAAACGAGAGTGAACTCAGGTGCTCCGGAAGAGTAAGCAGTTCCTGCTTGCTATAGCACACCCGTCACGTTGCCAAAGATCGATTAAGTGTTGGTCAAATCCGGAAAGGATGACATTACACTTGATAAGAACAAGATAAGAATTTCATTTCGTTAGGTTGGTTAACATCAGTAACATTGGGATTATCCACCAGTACATGTTGACTTTTGCAATTTATTGATTTTTTTTATTTATAAGCCTAATTCAATTTCAAGTGTAAGAATGTAATTGCAAGCACTCATTGATTATTTTAACATTCAAAATGCTTTTACATCTCAGAGGCATTTCAAATTTGTATAGATCTAATTCAAGATATTCAATAGTTTTAATAACTTTTGTAACGGTGAACGGGGATTGCTCCTCTCGCTGATCCAATTTTATGTTTTTGAAATTTCTTTTTTCAGTAAGCTGTTTAGTTTAGATATATTGTACATTTTTCTTAAATTGCCTTTTCTCATTTCCCTTCTGAGATTTTTTGGATCAAATAATATCCAATTATCAAATGATTGCTTGCAAACTTTTACAATTTTTTTTTCACTTGTAGTCAGCGTGGGTTTTCTGTGCTAAACTACAGTTATTTACTTACTTGTTCATTATAAGTTAACATTTTAAAAAGACTTGAAAACACCAAAAAAAAATTTTTTATACAACCTTAATATCATGTAAATAGTTTTAACTACTCTGTCAACATATGTGTTCACATGTAACAGATTCTTTGCAATGATGAGCTCATGCATAAAGAGTTTAATCTGACCTTATCGTTTAATGAGTTTTAAGTAATTTTAAAGAAAAAAGTTTATACGCAAAAAAAAGTTTGTACAACCTTTATTTCATGTACATAGTTTTAAGTTAGAGGAATATTGTACAGATAATTATTCATTTTTTTATTAAATATGAATACATTGTGCCACTTTCAAACAACTATCCAACAAGATCAAAATTTCATTTCGGTATTGTTTAACATCAGTCGACAGTGGGATTATCCACGACGTACATGTTGACCTTTGCAATTTTTTTATTTTTATTTATAAGCCTAATTCAATTTCAAGTGTATGAATGTAATTGCAAGCACTCATTGATTATTTTAACATTCAAAATGCTTTTACATCTCAGAGGCATTTCAAATTTGTATAGATCTAATTCAAGATATTCAATAGTTTTAATATTTTTTGTAACGGTGAATGGGGATTGCTCCGCTCGCTGATCCAATTTCATGTTCCTGTTTAGTTTAGATATACATGTATTGTACATTTTTCTTAAATTGCCTTTTCTCATTTCCCTTCTGAGATTTCTTTTAATGAAATAATATCCAATTATCAAATGATTGCTTGCAAACTTTTACAATTTTTTTTTCACTTGTAGTCAGCTTGGGTTTTCTGTGCTAAACTACAGTTATTTACTTACTTGTTCATTATAATAAAGGTAATAACAAAACTACCGAACTTGAATGATCAATCTCATAGTCCAGAGAAAATGACAAAAACGAATCAGTCATACCGGAGAACTGGTGGATCGCAATGGTCCTGACTTGGTACAGGCATTTCAAACGAAATGGTGGGTTAAACCAGGTTTTATGGCGCCAAACCTCCCTCTTCCATTGCGATCTAAGGATCCGGTAATGACCATATAACACAACATAGTAGTGAGACACAATAGGGATATTGAGGTGATCATCTCAGTACAGCACACCAGTCAAACACTAATTAAAACAATTAACTATCATATCTTTTAACTCAATTTTGAACTTTTCTACTAGTGGCTGATAACGAAGAAAGAATTTTTTTAGTGATCGTATGAGACGGATTTTCTTATAGCCCTGCTTCAAAAGTCGGTCACGAAGAAACCGGTGTCTGATCAAAAAATCTGTGAAATGTGTGCAAGCTCTGGCATATCGAATAAGTTGAGAAATATAAACACCGTAAGCAGGAGAAGTAGGTATATTGCTCTGTAGATTAGGAAAATTAATAATTTGAAAATTAAAATCGTCTCGTTTATCATAAATTTTTGTACTGAGATGACCACCTGGGTCAAATTCGAGGTGCAAATCCAAGAAAGACGTGAAGCAATTAGATTCGGTGGTCTTTTTAATCTCCAATTCTGGAGGATATATTGAAGGAATCCAACTACCAAATGAAGTGTTATTGACAGAAAGGACGTCGTCAATATATCTGAATGTAAGATTAAATGACCTTGCCTCTTTCATCTTCTTGTTCTTTACGAGTCCCTGAAGAAATTCAGTCTCGTAAGAGTATAAAAACAAATCGGCGAGAAGAGGAGCACAGTTTGTGCCCATTGGAATGCCGATTTGTTGTTGAAAAATCTCTCCTCCGAAGGTGACAAATATGTTGTCAATGAGAAAATCAAGCATACTGCAAACTTGTTCCAGTGTGTAATCTTTGAAAGATGTTTTGGAAAAGAATGTAGAATTATAACCCAAAACAACAAAATTCCTTGAGTTTGAAAAGGCTTTTTCGAGAAGTTTTTTCAGGACATTTTAGTTTTTCGTGTGGCAAGGTAGTGTATAAAGTTGAAAAATCGAACGTTTTCAAAGAGTGAACCTCAGAAAATGATCTAGATTTAAAATGATCTAACAAATCTTTTGAGTTTTTCAAAATCCACATATGGTTAATTCCACTACGATTATAAATAGTGTCGCAGTATGCTTGTTGACCTTCTTTGACAGCAGACAAGATTTTAGTTAAATGAAAGGACAGCTCTGTAGTTGAACATGATGAAGATCCAGCTATATACCTTTCTTTGTACGGATTTTTGTGAAGTTTAGGTATCCAGTACAAATATGGTAACTCTTTATGTTCCTCTTTCATTGGAATATTGAAAGAGGACATAAAAGAGCTATGGTTGGCTATGATTTCATCTTTGTTAAATGTAGTCCGTGTGTATGTAGCACTAGCGGAAGTATTACCATCAATGCCTAGTTCTTTTATTAGACAATTGTAATAATGTGCTTTACATACAAAAACTATATTATTGGAAGTTAACATTTTAAAAAGACTTGAAAACACCAAAAAAAGTTTTTTTTTATTTCTGAACTGTAAATTCAGTTAGGGAATATTGTACAGATAATGTCTCAATGATTTTGTATATACAATGTAAAGAAGCATTTTTGTAACCTTTCTATAATATAATATGACATTCTTGTCTCTAAAACATACTTTTCATGTCAGTCAAGCTACTATGTCAACATATGGACCTGTTAAATAGGGGTGAGGTTAAGGATGGCTGTAGGGGAGGAGGAGGCCATTATTTTTTATAAGGTTTATGATATAGTCCCTTGTATAACTATAAAAAGAATTTTATTACTCACGTGTCAACTTAATTCTCATTTGCTAATTTCGTTATTCTCATATGCAAATTTTATACTGTTATAAAAGTTGTTTGATTCCCATTTGCAAACTTTATAGGAGTTTTATCATTTTCAGCGGCAAATTTTATAGGAGTTTTGTCATTTCCAATGGCAAATTTTATAGGAGTTTTATCGTTTCTAATGGCAAATTTAAGGTACATGCCATCATTTCATACAAGTAGAGGTTAGGGATGGCTGTAGGGGAGGAGGAGGCCATCATTTTCTAGGGAAAAGTTAGGGATGTCTATAGATTTAGGAAACAGCCCTAATGTTTAATATTCTCCAGCCATGACAATTTAAAATATCAAAAATAAGATACTATCCATGGCGATTTTGGGCGACTTCTGTGTTGGCATCCCAACACAATTATACCTAGTTATATCTCCCAAACACTATGTTTGGGAGATATATTGTTTTTATTCTGTTTCTTATTATATCTCCCAAACACTATGTTTGGGAGATATATTGTTTTTATTCTGTTTCTTATTATATCTCCCAAACACTATGTTTGGGAGATATATTGTTTTTACTCTGTTTCTTATTATGTCCCCGACCACGAAGTGTCGTCGGGGACATATTGTTTGTACTCCGTTTCTTATTTTTCTTATTATTATTATTATGTCCCCGACCACGAAGTGTCGTCGGGGACATATTGTTTTTACTCCGTTTCTTATTTTTCTTCTTATTATTAAGTCCCCCAAACAACGTTTGGGGACTTATTGTGTTTGCACCGTTTCTTATTATTAAGGTCTTTCCCTTCCACAGAAGGAAAGACCTTACTGTATTTCTTATGATTATTATTTTTTTTTTCTGCCGCAGATGTCGAAAAAGTGTCGCGACCTATCATTACGAAACTTAGTACTATTAATCGACACTACCAGGGCTCGACTTGAGTTGGCCTGCGAAACCGATCTATTTTTAGTAACGGAGTTATCTGCCCGGAACCCAAAAACCTTGTCTGCAGATAAAGTCAGAAACCGTAACCGTTATCAAAAATCTGAAGCAGGGAAAATGTTGCTAGACTCCTGGTCATGATTCGTCACGCAAAAAATTGTTTTTTGATCAACTTCCTGGTTACGCGTTTTTGACCCGAAAAGTGTCACGTCTCGTCAATTTTTTTTTCTTCAAAACGGTTTGTCCTAGAGACTTGGGACCTTCACCAATCATCCTAGAAGACATATGTTACATCTAAAAATGTCAAGGTCAAAGGTCAAATCTCAAGGCCAGAGGTCATGGTACACCTTGTCTGCAGTATAGCTAAAAAACCATACAAAATTGAAGCAGACATGTAATGAGAAAAAAAACTCGTCTCATTTAGACCTTCATTTGATATAAAGGGTTGAACACTGTACGACAAACGGTTTTCGAGCTATGGCCCTTGACGCGTTTCGGCTTATTCGTTTTTGGCTTATAACTTTTAAACCATCAAAGATAATATAGTAAACATATGGGTTTTTTGTGACCGTCATTATGAGTCCTTCAATTTAAGACCAAAGTCCAATGGTTACGGGCAGCCATTTTCAAAATGGCCGACACCCTTAACAGTTTTTATGAAATAACACTTAAACCGTACAAAATTGAAGCGGACAATACATGGGAAAAATATTCCCGAAATGTCGAAATCTACAAAAAATGTTTCATGTGCGAAAGCGTAAAACTTGTCGTTTTTGAGTTATTGCCCTTGATTCGTATTTTTAGAATGATTTTTTGTTTATAACTTTTTAACCATAAAAGATGGTGAATGAAACATAGGGTTCATTTGATAGAGAATTAAAATACCTACAATTTGAACCCAAACAGTACATGATTCGGTTGAACGGTTTCAAAATGGCGGCCAAAACAAGTTTCGCGAAACACGTTTTTTGCCCATAACTTGAAAACCATAACAGATAGTATAGTAAACATTTATACTTAAATGAATCAGAATGCAAAGAGCTACAATTTGGGTCCAAGGTCAAAGGTCATGGGTCAAGGTCATTCCCTAGCAACAAGGTAACCTTAATGAAAAGTCCATAGCAACCATACATATTCTTAAACCAGACTACTTTCTGAGTTAAGATGTTAGTTTTTTCAACCGGAAGTGACATTTAGTCCATAGCAACCGACATAAAAATCCTTAGCAACCGTACTTTTTCTGACTCTAGGCCCCCTGATCTTCATTCTGGAGCCTATATCACAATAAGTGGCAACATCTTGTCATAAACAAAGTGACTCAAATGTCTTTAGTACTTGTATAAAATAACATAACAAAAACATAAGACAGGGAAAGACCTCACATTTGTTCTCTGAACAAATGACTTTTTAATTATTATTATGTCACTCCACATCGTGGATGTGACATGTTGTTATTCTACGTTTCTTCTTATTATTATTATTATTATTATTATTATTATTATTATTCTGATTTTTCCAATGAATTTTGTCCGCATGTTCTTGAGAAAACTACTGGACCAAAAGACTTGAAATTTTAAATGCACGTAGACTTTAGTTTGAATTTATATCTAAAACTGTTTTTTTCAAAATCAAAGCAGCCATTTTTAAATTATAGCGATTTTAAAATTTAAAAATTCCCATAGGTTTAACATTGGCTGGCAGAAAGCCAAGTTGGTATTGATTTTCTCAGTTAACATGCGTCGTCTGCTACAGGTAAATAATGAGTTTTGTCCAAAGCTTTATGAGAAAACCACTTGATTAAATGTTTTGAAATTTAAGGTATGCTTAGACTATAATTTAAAGTTTTATCAAATTTTTTTTCTAGTGGATCGAAGCAGACATTTTCAAATTATCGCCAATTAAAGATTTTCTGTTTTCCCCATAGGTTTAACATTAACTGGCAACATGCCAAGTTAGTATTGATTTTCTGTCAAGATGCTAGAGTCATTTCTATTTTTAAACATATCATTATGATGACTCATGGAAAATGTTGATAGGACAAAGATAAAGGTCATGATGACATATTGTAATTTATAAAGACATGTTTGTATTGATTTACTGTCAATATGTGTCATTTCTATTTATAAACATCATTAGGATGACTCATGGACAATTTTGTTAGGACAAAAAGTAAAGGTCATGATGACATTATGTAATTCATTGAAGAGCTTATAAAACTATTAACATGACAAGTTTGTATTGATTTTCTGTCAACATATGTCATCCTGCTGCAGTAATTTCTATCTATGGACCTTTCATTGAGTAATTTTTAATGCCAAGTTAGTATTAATTCTCTGTCAAGATTGAGTAATTTCTATTAATAAACATATGATTAGGATGACTCATGGAAAATTTTGTTAAGACAAAGGTAAAGGTCATGATGACATTAGAGCTAATAATACTATTAACATGACAAGTTAGTATTGATTTTCTGTCAAGATTTAGTCATTTCTATTTGTAAACATATCATTATGATGACTCATGGAAAAACTTGTTAGGACAAAGGTAAAGGTCATGATGACATATTGTAATTCATTGAAAGGATTAAAATTGACTGAAATTATGCCAAGTTTGTATTGATTTTCTGTCAACATACAATAATTTCTATTTATAAACCTATCATAAGGATGACTCATGGAAAATTTGCTTAAACAAAGGTAAATGTCATGATGACATATAGTAATTTAAAGAGCTTATAAGATGTACTTGATAACCTTTGCACACAAAATGGAGTGACATGTGCTATTTCTTGAAATGGCATTTATATCTAGTTCTTCTTCTTCTTCTTATTCTTCCACTTAGTCGTGAACTTGTCCGGAGATCCCAGAGAAAACAACTCCACATATCAATATGAGACTTGGCAGGATAATAGATTGTAAAGAAAGGAAGCTTCGTTGACAATCCGAATTTTCAAAATGGCCGCCGTTTCCATGGAAACAGGAAAATGGACTAAATATTGGACATTGCAATATTTCGGTAACCTAGGTGCGCAGGGTTCTGAAATTTTGTAGGTTGATAGAGCAAAACATTCTCTTTAATAATATGAAAAAAAATTTTGAAGCGATATTTACGGTTTTCGAGATATAAATAAAAATGTGATTTATCAAGGGAGATAATCGGGTCAAAATTTTCAAAGTGCTCCGATTTACATGAAAATTGATATTTAGGGGTTTTTTGACATGCTGCAGAGAATAGTTGCAAATACGGGTCGTTTGGGGGACTTTGTGACTTGCTTGCAATCACAGTTAATACTTGTTATTATTATGTCTCCCAAACAAAGTTTTGGGAGACATATTGCTTTTGTCCGGTTTCTTATTATTATTCTTCTTTTTTCTTTCCGTTCAATCTTGTCCGCGCATTTTCTCTGAGATGTATTGCCCAATCAATATGAAACTTTGGGAATATGTTGAGGCTGACCTGAAGTTGTTCCAACGACTTTTAAAATTTTCAAAATGGCCGCCGTTTTCAAGGAAACAGGATAAGGTCATAATATAGGACATTGCAATATCTCGGTTACCTAGGTGCGCAGGGTTCTAAAATTTTGTAGGTGAATAGAGCAAATGGTGCTCTTTAATAATATGAAAAAAAATTTTGAAGCGATGTTAACTGTTTTCAAGATATAAATGAAAATGATATTTAAAGGGAGATAATCGAGTCAAAATTTTAATAAACATTTCAAAGTGGTCTGATTATGATGAAAATTTGTATACTGATAGACTATGATGTTGCGAGTAATATTCTATAGCTAAAATTAAAATTTGACGATGGCGGCCATTTTGAATCCAAGATGGCCGCCAAAATTTCAAAGTGGTCTGATTATAACGAAACTTGGTTTACTGATAGTTTATGATGTTGCAAGTAATATTCTATAACTAAAATTAAAATTTGATGATGGCAGATATTTTGAATCCAAGATGGCCGCCAAAATTTCAAAGTGGTCTGAATATGATGAAAATTGGTATACTGATAGATTATGATGTTGCGAGTAATATTCTATAACTAAAATTAAAATTTTATGATGGCAGCCATTTTGAATCCAAGATGGCAGCCAAAATTTCAAAGTGGTCTGAATATGATGAAAATTGGTGTACTGATAGATTATGATGTTGCGAGAAATATTCTATAACTAAAATTAAAATTTGACGAGACGGCCATTTTGAATCCAAAATGGCCGCCAAAATTTCAAAGTGCTCCGATTTACATGAAATTTGATATTTAAGGGTTTTTTGACATGCTGAAGAGAATAGTGGCAATGGGTTTGTTTGGGAGACATTCGTGTTTGCATCCAAACACAATCATACCTAGTTATTATTATGTCCCCGACAACGAAGTGTCGTCGGGGACATATTGTTTTTACTCCGTTTCTTATTTTTCTTATTAAGTCGCCCAAAACAAAGTTTTGGCGACTTATTGTTTTTACCCCGTTTCTTATTATTATTATTAAGGTCTTTCACGACTACGGTCGTAAAGACCTTCTAGCAATTCTTATGATTATTATTATTCTTCTTCTTCCGCCAAAAATTTTTTTTTTGTTTCGCGACATATCATTTCAATACTTAAGGCAGTATATCGGTCATGAAAAACAAATTTAAAAATGAGTCCGCTTAGCGAAACTATTTATAGTTACGGAGTTATCTCCCCTTACACCGTAAAGTTTGTGTCTTCATCTCCTCCTAAACTACAATAAAAATAGGAAAACTAAAGCATGCAAAGTGTTAAGGGACTAATAAACAAGCTTTATGGACCAATTTCATATATTTCAAACCACTTCCTGTTTATGATTTTATGAGTCGAAAAGTGTCGCGTAGTGTCAAATTTCTCAAATTGCAGTTTTAAGAGTAACGACATATAATGATACAATTTTTACATAGTTTTCCATATTTTAGTCAGGTTTTTTTAGTTTTAAACTATTGTCTAATGTCTATTTTACCTATTAAAGCCAAAAAATGACCAAAAAATGCTAATTATTGGACGCGAAAGGATTTTTTGAAAATTTACACCGGTCTTAGATATGGAGTAACCGTATGACCTTGACTGACTTTACAAGGTCAAATCAATTTAATGACACTATTCCAACACATTTAAACCATTTATGGGTCTCAGATATCAAAAATAAGAAAATTGAAAATTCATCCCCCCTTTTTTCCCAAAATGTGAAATTTGACATTTTTTCACAAAAAATGGTCAAAACCTGTTAAATGTACTACTTTTAATCATATTTAGTCAAAATCAGATGAAAAAATGTCGACCGGTCTTTATTAAGGTCTTTCACGACTACGGTCGTAAAGACCTTCTAGCAATTCTTCTGATTATTATTATTATTCTTCTTCTTCCGCCAAAAAAATTTTTTTTTTGTTTCGCGACATATCATTTCAATACTTAAGGTAGTATACCGGTCATGAAAAACCAATTTAAAAATGAGTCCGCTTAGCGAAACTATTTTTAGTTACGGAGTTATCTCCCCTTACACCGTAAAGTTTGTTACCACAACTCCTCCTAAACTACAATAAAAATAAAAAAACTAAAGCATCCAAAGTGTTAAGGGACTAATAAGCAAGCTTTATGGACCAATTTCATAAATCACAAGCCACTTCCTGTTTATGATTTTAAGGGACAAAAAGTGTCGCGAAGCGTCAAATTTGTCAAATCACAATTTTAAGAGTAACGACATATAATGATCAATTTCTTAGATAGTTTTTCATATATAAGTCAGGATTTTTGAGTGCAAAACTGTTGTCCAATGTCTTTTCTACCTATTTAAACAAAAAATGACAAAAAAATGCTAAATTATTAGACGCGAAAGGATTTTTTGAAAATTTACACCGGTTTTAGACATGGAGTAACCGTATGACCTTGACTGACTTTTCAAGGTCAAATCAACTTAATGACACTATTCCAACACATTTAAACCATTTATGGGTCTCAGATATCAAAAATAGGAAAATTGAAAATTCATCCCCCCTTTTTTCCAAAAATGTGAAATTTGACATTTTTTCACCAAAAATGGTCAAAACCTATTAAATGTACTACTTTTAATCATATTTAGTCAAAATTAGATGAAAAAATGTTGACCGGTCTTTATTAAGGTCTTTCACGACTACGGTCGTAAAGACCTTCTAGCAATTCTTCTGATTATTATTAAGGTCTTTCACGACTACCGTCGTAAAGACCTTCTAGCAATTCTTCTGATTATTAAGGTCTTTCCCTTTCGTAGGAAAGACCTTATTGTATTTCTTCTGATTATTAAGGTCTTTCCCTTTCCAAAGGGAAGACCTTATTGTATTTCTTATGATTATTAAGGTCTTTCCCTTTCCAAAGGGAAGACCTTATTGTATTTCTTATGATTATTAAGGTCTTTCCCACTACAGTGGAAAGACCTTACTGTATTTCTTATGGTTATTATTATTATTTTTCTTCTTCTTTTCCGCTGTGAATGTTGCAAAAGTGTCGCGACATATCTTTACGATACTTCTTGCGTTAACTCGGTCATACCCAGACTCGCCTTGACCGCAACCTGAAAACCGAACTATTTTTAGTAACGGAGTTATCTGCCCCAGACCGAAAACCCTTGTTATCAGATAATCTCAGAAACCGTAACCGGTATCAAAAATCTAAAGTGTGGGAAATGTTCCTGGACTCCTGGCAACATGTCATCATGCAAAAAAAATTTTTCGATCAACTTCCTGGTTACGCGTTTTTGAGTCGAAACCTGTCGCGACACGTCAAAATTTTTTTCTTCAAAACGGTTAGTCCTAGAGACTTGGGACCTTCACCAATCATCCTAGGTGACCTATGTTACATTTAAAAATGTCAAGGTCAAAGGTCAAATCTCAAGGTCAGAGGTCATGGCACACCTTGTTTGCAGTATAGCTCAAAAACCATACAAAATTGAAGCAGACATATAATGGAAAAAATACTCCTCTCATTTAGATCTTTATTTGATATAAAGTGTCGAACACTGTACGACAAACCGTTTTCGAGTTATGGCCCTTAACGCGTTTCGGCTTATCCGTTTTTGGCTTATAACTTTTAAACCGTCAGAGATAATATAGTAAACATATAGGTTTTTTGTGACCGTCATTATATGTCCTTCAATTTAAGACAAAAGTCGCATGGTTACGGGCAGCCATTTTCAAGATGGCTGACACCGTAAACAGTTTTTATGAAATAGCACTTAAACCATACAAAATTGAAGCGGACAATACATGGAAAAAATGTTCGCCATGTCAAAATCTACAAAAAGTGTTTCAGGTGCGAAAGCGTAAAACTTGTCGTTTTGGAGTTATCGCCCTTGATTCTTATTTTTAAAATGATTTTTTGTTTATAACTTTTTGACCATAAAAGATGATGAATGAAACATAGGGTTCATTTGAAACAGGATTAAATTACCTACAATTTGAACCCAAACAGTACATGATTTGGTTGAACGGTTTCAAAATGGCGGCCAAAACAAGTTTCGCGAAACACGTTTTTTGCCAATAACTTGAAAACCATAACAGATAGTATAGTTAACATGTATACTTAAATGAATCAGTTTATAAAGAGCTACAATTTGAGTCCAAGGTCAACGGTCAGAGGTCAAGGTCATTCCCTAGCAACAAGGTAACATTAATGAAAAGTCTTTAGCAACCATATATATTTTAAACCAAGACTACTTTTTGAGTTAAGAGTTAAGTTTTTTCAACCGGAAGTAACCCCTAGTCCATAGCAACCGTCATAAAAGTCCTTAGCTACCATACTTTTTCTGACTCTAGGTCTCTTGTTCTTCATTCTGGAGCCTATATCACAATAATTGGCAACATCTTGTCATAAACAAAGTGACTCAAATGTCTTTAGTACTTGTATAAAATACCATAACAAAAACATAAGACGGGGAAAGACCTCACATTTGTTCTCTGAACAAATGACTTTTTAATTATTATTATTCTTTTTCTTCCGTCCGCTGTGAAAAAACGGCTTGACCAAACTTTATGAAACTTGGCACATCTATTCAGCACTACCAGGAATAGACTTAGCTTAGGCAATGACAAAAATCTATTTTTAGTAACAGAGTTATCTCCCAAAACGCTGTTTACCCTTGTTAGCAGATCTCCTCCTAGATAGTAAAAGATATAAAAAATCTAAACTGTGGAAACTGTTCTCTGACTCCTGCCGATGTGTCATCACGAAAAAAAAAAGTTTTTTATTTTACTTCCTGGTTGCGCGCGTATGGCGCAAAGTTGGCGCAAAATGTCAATGTTGTCCGATTTTAATGAAATTTGGTTTCCAGGTAGATTTGAGGGTCCTGATTACGAATCTATGGTCAATTTTTTTTTTGCGTTTACCATTGCCAAAATGGCGGCCGTCAAACGGTTTTTTACTTCTAACTTGAAAACCGTTAGAGATAGTATAGACAATATATGTACAAAAAATGATCGTCTTGAAAAGATCTACATTTTGAGTCCATAAAGTGTATGATTCAGTTGAGTGGTTACGAAATGGCGGCCGAAACAAGTTTCGCGAAACACGTTTTTTGCCCATAACTTCAAAACCATAACAGATAGTATAGTAAACATTTATACTTAAATGAATCAGTATGCAAAGAACTACAATTTGAGTTCAAGGTCAAAGGTCATGGGTCAAGGTCATTCCCCAGCAACAAGGTAACATTAATGAAAAGTCCATAGCAACCATATGTATTCTTAACCAACATTACCTATTGAGTTTAGAAGAAAGTTTTTATAACCGTAAGTGACTTTCTGTCCATAGCAACTAATAAAATGTCCTTAACAACCATCCTTTTTCTGACACTAGGCCCCTTGATTTTTATTCTGGAACCTATTTGATAACTATTGGTAACCTCATATCGAAAACGAAATGACTCATTTGTCTAAAGTTCTTGTATTGGAAACCATAATGCTAACATGCTAAAGCGACAGAGAGACAAGAGACAGGGAAAGACCTCTCATTTGTTCTCTGAACAAATGGCATTTTAATTATTATTATTATTCTTTTTCTTCCGTCCGCTGTGAAAAAACGGCTTGACCAAACTTTATGAAACTTGGCACATCTATTCAGCACTACCAGGAATAGACTTAGCTTAGGCAATGACAAAAATCTATTTTTAGTAACAGAGTTATCTTCCAAAACGCTGTTTACCCTTGTTAGCAGATCTCCTCCTAGATAGTAAAAGATATAAAAAATCTAAACTGTGGAAACTGTTCTCTGACTCCTGCCGATGTGTCATCACGAAAAAAAAAGTTTTTTATTTTACTTCCTGGTTGCGCGCGTATGGCGCAAACTTGGCGCAAAATGTCAAAGTTGTCCGATTTTGATGAAATTTGGTTTCCAGGTACATTTGAGGGTCCTGATTACGAATCTGTGGTCAAAATTTATTTTGCGTTTACCATTGCCAAAATAGCGGTCGTCAAACGGTTTTTTACTTATAACTCGAAAACGGTTAGAGATAGTATAGACAATATATGAACAAAAAATGATCGTCTTGAAAAGACCTACAATTTGAGTCCAAGAAGTGCATGATTCGGTTGAGCGGTTTCAAAATGGCGACCGAAACAGGTTTTCGCGAAATACGTTTTTTGCCAATAACTTGAAAACCGTAAAAGATTGTAGAATAGACATGTGTATAAAAAATGACCGTCTTCACAAGACCTATCATTTAAGCCCAAGAAATACATGTAACGGTTGACTGGTTTCAAAATGGCGGCCAAAAACCTCATCCTATGCATTATTTACTTGTATATAACATTAAAACGTAACATATAATATAGTAAATTTATATATTTTGATTATCAATAATTAAAGAGCTTAACTTCAAGACAAAGGTCAAAGGTCATAGGTCAACTTTACGGGAAAGACCTCTCATTTGTTCTCTGAACAAATGGCATTTAATTATTATTATTATTAAGGTCTTTCCCTTTCTGAAGGAAAGACCTTATTGTATTTCTTCTGATTATTATTATTAAGGTCTTTCCCTTTCCAAAGGGAAGACCTTATTGTTTTCGTTCTGCCTATTATTATTAAGGTCTTTCCCTTTCCAATGGGAAGACCTTATTGTTTTCGTTCTGCCTATTATTAAGGTCTTTCCCTTTCCAAAGGGAAGACCTTATTGTTTTCGTTCTGCCTATTATTATTATTATTCTTTTTTTTCTGCCGCTCGTGAGCAAAAAGTTTCTTGACCGATCTTAACGAAATTTGGCACACTTATTCAGCACTGCCAGGAATCGACTTGACTAAGGGCCTGACGCTAAACTATTCTTTATTACGGCGCAATCGCGCAAAACGCTGTTTACCCTTGTGTTCAGATCTCCTCCGAAACGGTAATAGTTATCAAGATTCTGTTAAGTGGAAATGGTACCTTACATCCTGATGATGATTTATCATGCAAAAAGAATGCTCTAATTTACTTCCTGGTTGCACGCGTATGGCGCAAAGTTGGCGCAAAATGTCAATGTTGTCCGATTTTGATGAAATTTGGTTTCCAGGTAGATTTGAGGGTCCTGATTACAAATCCAAAAAAAAAAATTTTTTCGACTACCCGTTTTTGAGTTAGAGCCCTGGAAACATCTCCGTAAAACGTTGTTTCAACAGATTTCATCATGTTGTGCAATATCTTTTTCAATAAATAGATTTGATGTAACAATTATTGATTTATATTTAGATAGTTTTTGAGTTAGTTTCTAAGCCACGCCCTTTTATGTCGACATGGGGACGAGAGGTTGAGTCAAATCTGTGGTCAAAATCAAATTTTGCGCTTTTCGCGCCGATGGCGCCAAAATGTAAAAGTTGCCCGATTTTGATGAAATTTGGTATTCAAGTAGATTTAATAGTCCTGAGTACAAATCTGTGGTCAAAAATCAAATTTTGCGCTTTTCGCGCCGATGGCGCCAAAATGTAAAAGTTGACCGATTTTGATGAAATTTGGTATTCAAGTAGATTTAAGAGTCCTGAGTACAAATCTGTGGTCAAAAATCAAATTTTGCGCTTTTCGCGCCATTGGCGCCAAAATGTAAAAGTTGACCGATTTCGATGAAATTTGATATTCAAGTAGATTTAAGAGTCCTGAGTACAAATCTGTGGTCAAAAATCAAATTTTGCGCTTTTCGCGCCGATGGCGCCAAAATGTAAAAGTTGACCGATTTTGATGAAATTTGGTATTCAAGTAGATTTAAGAGTCCTGAGTACAAATCTGTGGTCAAAAATCAAATTTTGCGCTTTTCGCGCCGATGGCGCCAAAATGTAAAAGTTGACCGATTTTGATGAAATTTGGTATTCAAGTAGATTTAAGAGTCCTGAGTACAAATCTGTGGTCAAAAATCAAATTTTGCGCTTTTCGCACCGATGGCGCCAAAATGTAAAAGTTGACCGATTTTGATGAAATTTGGTATTCAAGTAGATTTAAGAGTCCTGAGTACAAATCTATGGTCAAAAATCAAATTTTGCGCTTTTCGCGCCGATGGCGCCAAAATGTAAAAGTTTACCGATTTTGATAAAATTTGGTTTTCAAGTAGATTGAAGAGTCCTGAGTACAAATCTGTGGTCAAAAATCAAATTTTGCGCTTTTCGCGCCAGTGGCGCCAAAGTATAAAAGTTGACCGATTTTGATGAAATTTGGTATTCAAGTAGATTTAAGAGTCCTGAGTACAAATCTGTGGTCAAAAAATAAATTTTACGCTTTTCGCGCCGATGGCGCCAAAATGTAAAAGTTGACCGATTTTGATGAAATTTGGTATTCAAGTAGATTTAAGAGTCCTGAGTACAAATCTGTAGTCAAAAATCAAATTTCGCGCTTTTCGTGCCAATGGCGCCAAAATGTAAAAGTGACCGATTTTGATGAAATTTGGTATTTAAGTAGATTTAAGGGTCCTGAGTACGAATCTGCAGTCAAAAATAAAATTTCGCGCAAATGGCGCCAAATGCAAAAAATGACCAATTTAGATGAAATTTGGTTTTCAAGTAGATTTAAAGGTCTTCTAGACTGATTTTGATGAACTATTCATAGCAACTTGCATAAAAGTAAAGAGCAACCATATATTTTCTAAATGTTGAACTATCCAAAAATTGTATCACTCAGTCACTGTAATCTGTTTCTATTGTAATACACAAATGGGAAAGACCTCGCGATCGTTCTTTGAACGATTGTAATTTAATTATTATTATTATTCTTTTTTTTCTGCCGCTCGTGAGCAAAAAGTTTCTTGACAGATCTTAATGAAATTTGGCACACTTATTCAGCACTGCCAGGAATCGACTTGACTAAGGACCTGACGCTAAACTATTCTTAGTTACGGCGCAATCGCGCAAAACGCTGTTTACCCTTGTGTTCAGATCTCCTCCGAAACGGTAATAGTTATCAAGATTCTGTTTAGTGGAAATGGTACCTTACATCCTGGTGATGATTTATCATGCAAAAAGAATGCTATAATTTACTTCCTGGTTGCACGCGTATGGCGCAAAGTTGGCGCAAAATGTCAATGTTGTCCGATTTTGATGAAATTTGGTTTCCAGGTAGATTTGAGGGTCCTGATTACAAATCTAAAAAAAAAAATTTTTCGACCACCCGTTTTTGAGTTAGAGCCCTGGAAACATCTCCGTAAAACGTTGTTTCAACAGATTTCATCATATTGTGCAATATCTTTTTCAATAAATAGATTTGATGTAACAATTATTGATTTATATTTAGATAGTTTTGAGTTAGTTTCTTAGCCACGCCCTTTTATGTCGACATGGGGACGAGAGGGGGGCGAGAGGTTCTGTCGTCCCTTTCGCGCCGATTGCGCCAAAATGTAAAAGTTGACCGATTTTGATGAAATTTGGTATTCAAGTAGATTTTAGAGTCCTGAGTACAAATCTGTGGTCAAAAATCAAATTTTGCGCATTTCGCGCCGATGGCGCCAAAATGTAAAAGTTGACCGATTTTGATGAAATTTGGTATTCAAGTAGATTTAAGAGTCCTGAGTACAAATCTGTGGTCAAAAATCAAATTTTGCGCTTTTCGCGCCAATGGCGCCAAAATTGTAAAAATTGACCGATTTTGATGAAATTTGGTATTTAAGTAGATTTAAGAGTCCTGAGTACAAATCTGTGGTCAAAAATCAAATTTTGCGTTTTTTGCGCCAATGGCGCCAAAATGTAAAAGTTGACCGATTTTGATGAAATTTGATATTCAAGTACATTTAAGAGTCCTGAGTACAAATCTGTGGTCAAAAATCAAATTTTGCGCTTTTCGCGCCGATGGCGCCAAAATGTAAAAGTTGACCGATTTTGATGAAATTTGGTATTCAAGTAGATTTAAGAGTCCTGAGTACAAATCTGTGGTCAAAAATCAAATTTTGCGCTTTTCGCGCCGATGGCGCCAAAATGTAAAAGTTGACCGATTTTGATGAAATTTGGTATTCAAGTAGATTTAAGAGTCCTGAGTACAAATCTGTGGTCAAAAATCAAATTTTGCGCTTTTCGCGCCGATGGCGCCAAAATGTAAAAGTTGACCGATTTTGATGAAATTTGATATTCAAGTAGATTTAAGAGTCCTGAGTACAAATCTGTGGTCAAAAATCAAATTTTGCGCTTTTCGCGCTGATGGCGCCAAAATGTAAAAGTTGACCGATTTTGATGAAATTTGGTATTCAAGTAGATATAAGAGTCCTGAGTACAAATCTGTGGTCAAAAATAAAATTTTGCGCTTTTCGCGCCGATGGCGCCAAAATGTAAAAGTTGACCAATTTTGATGAAATTTGATATTCAAGTAGATTTAAGAGTCTTGAGTACAAATCTGTGGTCAAAAATCAAATTTTGCGCTTTTCGCGCCGATGGCGCCAAAATGTAAAAGTTGACCGATTTTGATGAAATTTGGTATTCAAGTAGATTTAAGAGTCCTGAGTACAAATCTGTGGTCAAAAATCAAATTTTGCGCTTTTCGCGCCGATGGCGCCAAAATGTAAAAGTTGACCGATTTTGATGAAATTTGGTATTCAAGTAGATTTAAGAGTCCTGAGTACAAATCTGTGGTCAAAAATCAAATTTTGCGCTTTTCGCGCCGATGGCGCCAAAATGTAAAAGTTGACCGATTTTGATGAAATTATTATTAAAGTATATTTAAGAGTCCTGAGTACGAATCTGTGGTCAAAAATCAAATTTTGCGCTTTTCGCGCCATTGGCGCCAAAATGTAAAAGTTGACCGATTTAATGAAATTTGGTATTCAAGTATATTTTAAGGTCCTGAGTACTCTCTGAGTTTATATTTTAGTGACTGGAAGTTCCCTTTTGTCCATAGCAACCGACCTAAAAGTCCATAGCAACAATATATTTTATGACTCCTGACTGCCTGCTGAGTTTCAATTTCAATATTTTATGACTGGAAGTGACGTTTTGTTCATAGCAACCAACCTAATTGTTCATAGCAACCAAATAATTTTAATCTGGACTACCTACCAGGTTGATATATCCAAAATACAGGCCATAAGCTTTCTAATGATATATTACAAGCCTACTTTCCAGTAACTTTCAATTTTGGACCCCGGGGAAGAAGTTGGTCCTCGGGGTCCAAAAATATGAAATTCAAAATGTACAGGCCATTAGCTTTCTAATGATATATTACAAGCCTAGTTTCCAGTAACTTTCAATTTGGAACCCAGAGATGAGGTTGGTCCCCAGGGTCCAAAAATATGAAATTCAAAATGTACAGGCCATTAGCTTTCTAATGATATATTACAAGCCTACTTTCCAGTAACTTTCAATTTTGGACCCCGGGGATGAAGTTGGTTCACGGGGTCCAAAAATATGAAATTCAAAATGTATAGGCCATTTACTTTCTAATGATATATTACAAGCCTACTTTCCAGTAACTTTCAATTTGGACCCCAGAGATGAATTTGGTCCCCGGGGTCCAAAAATATGAAATTCAATCTTTGTTTAAATCCAATATTTGAATTAATAGATGTGACATCGGGGCTCAATGTGTTCCAACATCGTATAGTGGATGGAAAAAATGACCTAGAAAACGTTTCCAATCTACACCGTGGTGGGTAATACTGAAAACGGGTTCTAAGGTTATATCCTATATCTGCAGAGTACTCATTTAAGCAATCTTGAAGATATTCAGGAGTTTTCTGCTTATGTATTTTATGCATTAAAGATAGTTTTCGACGGTTTCGCCTGGACCTCAAGCTTTCCCAGCCAGTCTCAAAGAGAAGAGATTCAGAACTAGCAAATCTAGGAAGACCGGTAATTATTCTTGCCGCTTCTAGCTGAAGCTTATCTATCTTATTCGCATCCTGCTCATTACAACCATCCCAAAGCTCACATGCATATTCTAACAGCGGTACTATGTAAGCAAAATATATTTTACTCAGGTTTTGTCTACTGAGTATGTATTTAAATTTTCTCAAGACATTAATCTGTTTACTTGCACTGTTACAAATATTGCTGATGTGTGTTGACCACCTACAATCATATGAAAAGGTAACACCTAGGTGTTTATGAGTGCTAACACATTGGATCGCTTGATACCAAATCTATAGGTGTATTGTCATGATTAAACTTAAAAATCATATACTCAGTCTTTTGTGGGTTAAAATCAACCAACCATAAGTTAGCCCAGCGACTTAGAACTTCCAAGTCAGCGTTAAGGCGATAATATAAACCTGAGAGACCTCTGAAAAAAAAAGTCCATTAAAATCCGGTCGAATAGCCAATCCAATATGGAAAGGCTATTAAATTAAAATAGCCTCACAAGCTATTCGAGACCGGATCAGGTTGAATAGCCTATCCATAATGAATTTGCTATTCAACCGGGTCCGGTCGAATATATAGCCACGGCCATAAGGGACGGACCATTTAACTTGAAGTGGGGGCCTTGGTTTCAAGTTTGTTTTGATCAGAATTTTTTTTCCGCGCAGAGCGCGGACAAAATATTTATTTTTCGAAGGCGTCGTGACAGAATATTTTTTTTTCATTTTCAGCATTTTTTATAGCAGAAATCCTTCTTCAGAATATTTTTTTCTTACCCTCAGCTGCCAAAATATTTTTTTTCATCACAAATAATTTTCAGAATATTTTTTTAGGAAAAAACCAAGCCCCCCCCCCTTTCAAGTTAAATGGTCTGTCCCTAAAAGTTCTTCAACTCAAAAACGCGGCTTGAACTGTAAAAGAACACATCAGTGACATGGTATAATTTATGCATAAAAATATTTTCATATTAATTTCCGGTAATTAAAAATCTACTTCGAAATAAAGTGTACGTCCTGTACAATAATACGACTCCACGTACTTTTCCACTTTTCTTGTTTAAATCAAATTATAACTAATTATTGTCTCAGTTTGCGCCAACTTCTTAAAATATATTTTAAACTTTTTATAACTACTGCTTAAATCTATTTTTATAACATCACGAAACTCACTATTTCATAGCGTTTTGCAAGTTATACTTATATGACCTTATATTGCACAACTTTTGGATTGCGTCAACTTCTAAACATTTTATAACTACTGCTTTAATCTATTTTTATAACATCACGAAATATTTTCATAACGTTTTGCAAGTTATACTTATATGACCTTATATTGCACAACTGCATTCCGTTTTACTTTTGTTGAGCACATTCTAAAATTAGAATAAACGTAGTGCATTATGGGACTAGGAAACATATATCCTGTTTGATTTGATGTGGATGTAGCGAAATTGATTTGTTAAAATTTCCATCAGCGAACGTTTTTACGGGGTTGAGGATTGTATACTGGTCTACTTGTATCAGGTTCATAGACCCCAGCGCTGATTTGTTTTTAGTTGATTAGTTATCAGACTGTTAGTACTCGATTTTGGATCAAACTGCGAGCTGCCTGGCCTGTGTTTATAGAAATCTTTGTTTAACTTTGGTAGGTATTTATTCATAGAGCTATTGAAGTGACAATTTAAAAATGCAATGCACACATATGAAAACAAAACTGTATTGAATTTAATACATATACCCAGTAGATGAAAAAAATATGTGTGTTTCTGCCATGTTTTTTTTTTTTTATCTACAAATTTATTATTATGTACATGTACATGTACTGTTTTCTGTTTTCTGTACGTGTCATAAACTTTTGACACAGGTGTTCTCTCGTGTACTGTAGGATCACTCGCGTGTAAAATTACTCTTGTATTGTTCACTTTGTAGCTTGTAACTTGGTAGGTGGACGCATAAAAAAATAGAAAATCGATAAAAAATAAACAAAAAAACAAAACGGAAATTGGAATAGGAATGATGTGCTGTTAGTGATTGGAAAACCGCTTGCTGTTCTCTGTGTACTCCGCCATTAGCCGAAGTCGCTGGGTTTCCGTTACGTTATCTTCCGTTTTTCCTACAGTAAGGAGCACCTCCATATCGATGTACATGCAACCGGTCAATAAATAAAGTTCATGTTGCAGTTTTTGTCTACATTCTTCATAGAGCTCACACTGTAATAAGTAATGTTCTACTGTTTCTTTCGCCCCACATTGACAGTATGGTGTATCTGAGATACCAAGTTTGTAGCAGTAATCATTCAACTTGGCAAAACCGGATCGGAGGTTATTGATTATAATTGATGATGGTCTATCTGGAAAATCCATAATCGGTTTAATTTTCACTTCCTTATGATATTCATGGTAAAACCGACCCCGGTCGCTTGCATCCCATTGCTCTTGCCATTTCTCTAAGATATGTTGTCTTGCAGCACTTTTAACATCTAGTTTTGTTATGCAATTGTGTGCATCTGACTCCATACCATCTGCTTCTTTTGCGGCTTCTTTAGCTAGCTTGTCAGCTATTTCATTTCCCTGAATACTTGCATGGCCTGGTGTCCATTCAATATTTATTTCAATTCCAAGATCTTTCCTAATGCTTGCTATGTCTGTTTTTAATGAATAGATTATTTTTTTGTGACTATCCGATTTCCAGTTAAGAGTCAAGATGCCAACAGCTGACTGACTGACATGTACCCTTGTTTTACGGGGCCTAGGTGGCTGAGTGGTCTAAACCGCAGGTTTAAATACCACAATGTTGATCACTAGTTATAAAGTTGCTTAATTTATCTCGGAAGTGCACAACAAAACTGTTGTGCTAAATCCCGTGTTTTTGATATGGAAGGAGCTCTGACATCCCACGGCACCAGCTTGCTGGAAAAATGCCGAGGACGTCGGAACAATCTCGGACTACTTATTTGGTTGTGCATATTAGCAACAAATTTTGATACTCAAATTCTTATTGGCGTTACATATGTTTGAACTTAGAAATTTTGGGGGAAAGGATGGGGGAGACATTGTTTTTGCATTCAAAAACTCAGGGATCGCGCTGGGCTTCGCCAATGTCGCAAATTGCGATATTTTTTTCTTGCTGGCGACAAAAACCGGCTGCTGGCGATTTTTCTGGCGCCTAAGTAAGTTTTAACATTTTCGACAGGAAATTGAATACACATCGCCAGTATTGATCAATATCTCAACAGGTAAGTTATCGTGTGTGACCACGCGTCGCCACGGATGAGCAGGTAGATAATGGAATAGGTAAACGGTAGATCACAGCAGGTTGAAGAAAAGGATTAATGACTAATTAGAAATTAGGCTCACATCTTTTGATAATGCAATAAAGATGTCAAAACAGTGATCAGGAACAAATTTCTAATGTAAGCCTGAATGACTTTAATTGTCCAAGCCAATTTGACAAAGTATCGTGTGTTTATTGCACCAATGGCCTCATGTCAGCCAAGGTTTCAAAACAAATAATTGCCAGTAAATCAAAATTATCTCCAGCTTGGGATGAGTTTTTATTCACAAAACATTGAGAGAATAGTAATCTGTACCTTATATATTGAGTTCCTCAAATAATCACAAGAAAGAAAGTACACATGTAAACAAACCATTCTATTTTTAGAACAATTTAAATGAGGTTACTGAGGGATATATACAATAATGATTTCAGAAAGCAAACAAAGAAAGGGAAGATAAATAAATCAAAATAAAACTAATTTTATTATTCTTTAAAAAAAAAAAAGAAACTGAAAAGAAGTTGTTTTTAGGAACAGAAATATTTTTACCAAACTATTACCACATCAGCTGTTTTTTTTCAAAATGAAATAAATAAACAAACACATAACAATACTGGAATAAGAAGTTTTCATTTGAGAAAATCATGATAAGTTTTATTAAAATATTCTAATAATGTACAGGATTCAATAGAAACCACATGAGTCATGATTGATGAATCTTTATAATGTGTCCACAGTCTGTCAAACATTGATCTTTTGCAATCTCTGTTGGTCATGAAAATGTGATGGATTTTACAAAATTTTATCTTTGCTTTCCTAAATAATACTTTTTTCATAGTGCTCATTTAGTGCTTTCAGTGATCTTTTTTCTCTAGGTAGCTGGTTGAGTATTCATTCATATGGTGCTGGTTTTTATACGACCGCGATCGTATAATGTTATGACGTCGTCGTCGTCGTCGTCTGGGGACATTTGGTTTCCGTGCGATAACTTGAGTAAATGTTGACCAATTGTTATGAAATTTTAATATGATGTTTGTAACCACTAGAGGAAGGTTCCTATTCTATTTGGGGTTGGTGGCCCTTACCGTTTTGGAAAAAAGGGCCAAAAGGGGCTAAAACGGGTGTATTGACAAAACTGTTGTAGAATGTTTATTATTCAATAGATTTTGAAAATTCTTTTTTTATTGAATTCCTCATTTAATTCTGTCAACAAAATGTGTCAATGGTTTTGATGTATATTGAACCGTTACATTGCTACAGGGGGTCGAAAAGGGGCCACACCCCAAAAAATGACTTTTTTATTTGTGGTCCGATTTTCAAAATCTTTTTTTCATTGGAATCCTTGTGAAAATCCCTGCCTGCGTTTTTCAATCAGATTTGCAATATCTCTTACGGTTTTTGAGAAATTTGGGGTCAAAGGGGCCAAAAACACCATTTTTAAAAGATTGTAAAGGCAAATAATTTTATACCAAAAATTTAGTTGTACTGGGCCAGCCAATTGTTATGATGTTTTGATATGATGTTTGTAACCACTAGAGGAAGGTTCCTATTGTATTTGGGGTTGGTGGCCCTTATCGTTTTGGAAAAAAGGGCCAAAAGGGGCTAAAACGGGTGTATTAACAAAACTGTTGTAGAATGTTTATTATTCAATAGATTTTGAATATCTCTTACGGTTTTTGAGAAATTTGGGGTCAAAGGGGCCAAAAACACCATTTTTAAAAGATTGTAAAGGCAAATAATTTTATACCAAAAATTTAGTTGTACTGGGCCAGCCAATTGTTATGATGTTTTGATATGATGTTTGTAACCACTAGAGGAAGGTTCCTATTGTATTTGGGGTTGGTGGCCCTTACCGTTTTGGAAAAAAGGGCCAAAAGGGGCTAAAACGGGTGTATTAACAAAACTGTTGTAGAATGTTTATTATTCAATAGATTTTGAAAATTCTTTTTTTATTGAATTCCTCATTAAATTCTGTCAACAAAATGTGTCAATGGTTTTGATGTATATTGAACCGTTACATTGCTACAGGGGGCCAAAGACTGGCCACACCCAAAAAATCAACTTTTTATTTGTGGTCCGATTTTCAAAATCTTTTTTTTCATTGGAAAAATTTAGTTGTACTGGGCCAGCCAATTGTTATGAAGTTTAAATATGATGATTACACTGAAGGAAGCTTTTTATTGCATTTGAAGTTTGTGGTCCTAACCTTTAAAAAAAAAAAAGGGCCAAAAGGGGCTAAATTGTAAAAAATGTCAATGAATTTAGAAATAAGATTTTTTATTTATTAAATGTTATTGTAAATATATATGTGTCAAATATGCATTTTAAAGTCCACCATAGGATGCATGTGTAAAAAAGCTTTGTAAGTCCACCATGGGCTGCATGTGACCAAAGCAATAGACTATCCATATTGGGCCTCCAATGTACAGGGTTCATCTTGTTGCGGTCGTATCATGCTGCGCTCGGCGTAGCTTTTTATTTTTGTGTATTGTTGTTTATTGTATTGTTATTATATGGCAATAAACATGATAAATAAAAATAAATCATGGTATAATGTTTTATTTCAAAAAGATATCAAACAAGGAAAGACTGGACACCTTCATCATTTATTATCTAAAAAGTCTTTCAATGAGAATAAACCATCCTTCAACATGCACCTGAAAAAAAGACTGAAAACAATATTTTTAACATATACATCTAAACATACATTACACAAGCATATCCCCTCAATGAAAACGGTACTGGCTACACTTTATAAAAACTGTTGACTTAATTTCAAATCTGGTGATTTTTCTGGCGACAAAAATTTTGAGGCCAGAGCAGCCCCTGAAACTAACTTTACATGTAATTTCTTATAAAAATGGGGCGGGCGGGGAAATTTTATTTTGGGTTTCTACATGTAATCCATTTTGATGAAATGTTAACTCATTTTAAAGGAAATCGATCAAAAATGAACATACAGTGTAATTTGCCAAAAAAAAAAACAAAAAAAATTTTTGTCAGGGGTCTGAAAAAATTGGGATGGGACAATGTGGGAGGGGGTGATAATCTAACATATTTTTTTTAATTGGCCTAATACATGTACATGTACATGTATGGTGTACACTTGGTTTTATGACCGTAACTCATCTACTTCCTTAAATACAGGTACAATGTATCATACATACATCTTTGATGGAAGACAACATTCTATCTGATTTATGGTGATTTGTGTTAAAATGTTCATAAGATTAATTCGAGGTTTCATTTATAATTCTTTCTTTGTTATCAGCCACTAGTAGAAAAGTTCAAAATTGAGTTAAAAGATATGGTGGTTAATTGTTTTAATAAGTGTTTGACTGGTCTGCTGTACTGAGATGATCACCTCAATATCCCTATTGTGTCTCACAACTATGTTGTGTTCTATGGTCATTACCAGATCCTAAGATCGCAATGGAAGAGGGAGGTGTGGCGCCATAAAACCTGGTTTAACCCACCACTTCTTTGGAAGTACCTGTACCAAGTCAGGACCATTGCGATCTTTAATTCTTCTGGTTTTGTGTATCTCTCAAATAAAAAATTACAACGAAGTTCCAGACAAAAGCTTCTGTATTTTGTTCATGATAATTTTCATATCCTACATGTTATATCATGTTCCACTTATAAAACCTAATTCCAAGAAAATTTTACAGTGTCACACTATTTTACGTAACTATATATTCATGATATTATGGGTTAAGCAAGTTTTGCAGTGACACACTATTCTATGTAATTATATATATTATGGACTTGAAGATCGCAATGGAAGAAGGAGGTTTGGCGACATGAAATCTGGTTTAACCCACCATTTCGTTTGAAATGCCTGTACCAAGTCAGGACCATTGGGATTCACAAATTCTCTGGTATGACTGATTCGTTTTTGTCATTTTTTCTGGACTATCAGGTTGATCATTCAAGTTCGGTAGTTTTGTTATTACCTTAATTATTATAAACTAATGTAAGTTTTATGCCTTCCCTGGTTTTAATAAAATGTCCCGTAAAAGCGGACATGGTACATGTATTCTCCACTTTTCATCTTGTACATGTACAAATGTCTTTGAAAATGAATTTTTTTATGATGAAACTGCATAAAGGAAGTGCACACAGTATTCGTTATACATGTATTAAGTCAGCTAAGAATAAAGTTTTACTCTTGTCCATCTGTATGTCTGCACAACTAATGTTTAATTTTTTAATACAGCAAAAATATGATGGCGGCAATAAACTTTATACACCATGTACACATATGCATGAGTATATATGCATATATAAAAATTGTCATAATATATACCCCTGACATCAACATACACACACACAAAAAGAACATGTAAGTTGATTTACTTTTGTTAATTGACATTTAATCATAAGGGAAGGACCATTTAACTTGAAGGGGGGCCTTGGTTTTTTGTTTTGGTCAGAAATTTTTTTATCCATGCAGAGCATGGAAAAAATATTTATTTTTTGAAGGCATGGCGACAGAATATTTTTTTTTTCATTATTAGTATTATTTTATATGGCAGAAATCCTTCATATTTTTTTCATCAAATTTTTTTTTTCCAGAATATTTTTTTTTTTAAAAACCAAGCCCCCCCCCCTTCAAGTTAAAGGGTCGGTCCCTAAGATATAAAATACATTTTTATTATACGACCGCAAAAAATTTGCGGACGTTTTATGTTATGATGCTGTCCTTGTCGTCGTTGTCGTCGTCATCGTTGTCTGTTAACTTTTTAGTGTTTCCACAATAACTTTAGTTCCAGTTATCCGATTGCTATGAAACTTAAGAATGATGTTCCTTTCCATAAAAGGATTTTGGGGTCCCCCCATTTTTCGTTTAGAAATGAGGGACCAAAAAAGGGCCAAAAACACTACTTTTTTGTTTGTTTCCACAATATCTGTAGTTCTAGTTACATGTATCTGATTGCTATGAAATTTGACAGTGATGTTCCTTACCATACAAGGATGAATGGGATTGATTTTGGGGGTCCCCCCTTTTTTAGTTTCGAAATTAGGGGCCCAAAAGGGGCAAAAAATTCCAATATTTTACTTGTTTCCACCATAACTTTGGTCTTGGTTGGCCTATTGCTGTGAAATATGTCAAGAATGTTTCTTACAATAAAAGAATGAACCTGAGGAATTTTTGCGCCCCCTTTTTCCCCATTGTGTAATAAGGGGCCAAAATAAAAACTTTTTGTTTGTGGTCTGATTTTGAAATTTTTTTTTGCATGTTTGTTCTTGTCAAATAGTGGATACAAAATTAAGAATTAATTTTTGCGACCCCCCCCTTTTTCCCCATATTACGTTATATGGGGCCAAAATCAAAACTTTATTATTTGTGGTCTGATTTTGAAAAATTTTTTTGCAAGTTTATTCTTTTCAGGTAGCAAATCCAAATTTGAGAATTAATTTTTGCGACCATCCCTTTTTTCCCTTGTTTTGTAATTAGGGGCCAAAAGGGGCTGTAATCAAAACTTTTTTTATTTCTGGTTTGTTTTTGACATTTTTTTTTGCAAGTTTATTTTTGTCAAGTAGCGAATCCAAATTTGAGAATTTATTTTTGCGACCCCACCCCTTTTTCACCTGTTACGTAATAAGGGGCCAAAAGGGGCTGAAATCGAAACTTTTTTAATTCTTGTCCAATTTTGACAAGTTTTTTGCAAATTTATTCTTGTTAAGTGGCAGATATATTTTTGTGTCCCCTTTTTTTACTGTTACATGTATGTTATTAGGGACCAAAAGAAGCCAAAATCGTAACTTTTTTATTTCTGGTCCGATTAAGGATGTTCATCCTTGCCAAGAAGCGATTCTAAATTTAAGAATAAATTTGCGATCCCCACCTTTTTTTCGCTCATTACCTAAGGAGCGAAAATCATAATTTTAAAAAATTTCTGGTTTGATTTTTTATTTTTTCCCCAAACATTATTCTTTTCAAGAGTAGAATGCAAAATTGAAAATTTATATTTTTACCCCCTGGGTCGAAAGTCCATCAGAGAAGCATGTGTCAAAAACCTTTGTCAGTCCACCATGGGCTGCATGTGTCCAGAGCAATAGTTATCCATATTTGGCCTAAAACGTACAGGGTTCAACATGTTGCGGTCGTATCATGATGCACTCGAAGAAGCTTTTTATTATGCTAAGAAATTTGGGCCCAAAAGGGAGGAAAACTAAAGCTTTTTGTCTCGCCTGCGAAGCAGAGCGGGACATAGGTGTTACTTTACCGGCGGGGGCGGCGACGGCGGCGACGGCGGCGTTAACTTTTTTGAAAAGTTTTATGAGCACCTCCATATCTCAAGAACTATAGGTCCTGGGTTGATGAAACTTGGTATGCATATGCCCCAGTAGTAGCTGAGCACAGTTGCATCCCCATCTTTTGACCTTGACCTTGATTTTCCGGTTGAGTGACTTTGACAATTTTCAATACATATAATAGCAATGGAAAAGTTTTGCGAGCACCTCCATATCTCAAGAACTATAGGTCCTGGGTTGATGAAACTTGGTATGCATATGCCCCAGTAATAGCTTAGCACAGTTGCATCCCCATCTTTTGACCTTGACCTTGATTTTCCGGTTGAGTGACTTTGACAATTTTCTTTACATATAATAGCAATGGAAAAGTTTTGCAAGCACCTCAATATCTCAAGAACTATAGGTCCTGGGTTGATGAAACTTGATATGCATATGCCCCAGTAGTAGCTTTGCACAGTTGCATCCCCATCTTTTGACCTTGACCTTGATTTTCCGGTTGAGTGACTTGGACAATTTTCAATACATATAATAGCAATGGAAAAGTTTTGCGAGCACCTCCATATCTCAAGAACTATAGGTCCTAGGTTGATGAAACTTGGTATGCATATGCCCCAGTAGTAGCTTAGCACAGTTGCATCCCCATCTTTTGACCTTGACCTTGATTATCTGGTTGAGTGACCTTGGTTATTTTTATTGCATGTACAATGTATTTGCAATGTTTAAGTTCTATAAACATCTTTTGATCTCAGAAACTGAAAATCCATGTAAATTCAAAATATAGTGTAAGTAAGAAAGAATAATTTTTTCTGATGGTGCCGGCAGGCGAGACATACTTTAGTGTTAACTCTTGTTTATTTATTTTTCGATTTTCAAAGATTTCTTTCAAATAAATTCTTACCAAATACTGGATTTACTAAATTGAGGATTTAATTTCGTGACACTTCCATTTTAAACGACCGCAAAATTTTGCGATCGTATAATGTTATGGCGATATCGTTGTCGTCGTCTGGGAACATTTGGTTTCCAAGCGATAATTTGAGTAAATGTTGACCCATTGTAATAAAATTTTAATATGATGTATGTAGCCACTAAAGGAAGACTCGTATTGTATTTGGGGTTTGTGGCCCCGTACTGTTTTAGAAAAAGGACCAAAAGGGGCTAAAGTGGATGTATTGACAAAACTGTTGTAGAATGTTTATTGTTCATTTGATTTTGAAAATTCTTTTTTTTATTTAATTCTGTCAACTAAATGTGTCAATTGTTTTGATCTATATTGTACCCTTACATTGCTAGAGGGGGCCAAAAAATCTACTTTTTTATTTTTGATCCGATTTTTAATAGTTTTTTCTTTGGAATCCTTGTGAAAATCCCTGCCTGCGTTTTTCAATCAGATTTGCAATATCTTTTACCGTTTTTGAGAAATTAGGGGTCAGAGGGGCTAAAAGCGTCAATTATAAGTGTTTAAATTGTCTGGACCAATCGTTTTTAATAAGGAACTTTAGTTTTTAAGTTGGCCAACCAATCGTAATGAATTTTTTATATGATGTTTGTAACCACTAAAGGAAGGTTGATATTGTATTTGAGGTTTGTGTCCTCCATCATTTTAGAAAAAAGGGCCAAAAGGGGCTAAAACGGGTGTATTGATAAAGCTGCTGTAAAATGTTAAATATCCATTAAATTTTAAAAATTCTTTTTTTATTGAAATCCACATTAAATTCTGTCAACCAAATGTGTGAATTGTTTTGAATTTAATGGCACCGTTACATTGCTACAGGTGGCAAAAGATGGGCCACACCCCAAAAATCAACTTTTTTATTTGTGGTCTGAATTTCAAAAAACATTTTTTCATTGGAATCATTGTCAAAATTGCTGGTTGCATTTTCAATCAGATTCGCAATATCTCTTACTGTTTTTGAGGAATAAGGGGTCAAAGGGGCCAAAAACATAAGTTTGCATAAATATGTCAAATATGCATTTTTCATTTAAAGTCCACCACAGAATGCATGTGTCAAAAACCATTGTGAGTCCACCATGGGCTGCATGTGTCCAAAGCATTTGACAATCCATATTGGGCCTCCAACGTTACACAGGGTTCAACTTGTTGCGGTCGTATCATGCTGCACTCAGCGAAGCTTTTTCTGTTGGATATACAAATGACAACAAAGTTCCAGACAATAAATTTTGCTACGCCTGACGCGCGTTTCCTCTATTCAAGACTCATCAGAGGCCCTCTACCAAAAATATTGAAAATGCCAAACACTATGAATATGAAGAGCATAGAACAGCATAACCAAAAATACCAAACTGGGGAACCAAATTATTACTAATAGTAGGGGCCACATGAAGCTAAAATGAAACGTAGCAGATACCCTTAATTAGGGGTCAAAAGGGATAATTGTTTTGTAACTGTGGCATATACTATTTTATAGTGTTTGGGTCTTTTCGTCAGTCCGTCCCAAATCAGGTTTACCTACAAGTTGAAGTTAGTTTACCATGAAGAAAGTTTGGTATCATATGCAACTTTGTACACAAATACATCAGGATAGGAACAAACAAAAATCATCATAAATTGTACCTGACTCATCTACTTCACTTCATGGTTGATTGATCGCAAAAAAGGGAGTGTTATAGTTAGGGTTACCATGAAGTATGGTATCATGAATCTTTATTTATCATTTAATCATAAAATTATACTCTTGGAATCAACTAAATAGTTTGAGGGAAAATTAATGATGTGAGATGAGGCGTCTTTTCGATATATATTTTTGTTTTGGTCTGCTTAAAAAAATATATTTGATTCCTTTTGAAAATTCAGTTGGAAATTCCACCAAAGAATGCATGTGTCAAAAAACTTTGCTGCCCACCATGGACTGTATTGATCCATAGCAATTGACTATCATATTGGGCCTCAAAGATACAGAGTTCTACATGTTCAGTCCATGACCAAGTTATCTTACTAATGTTTTTTTTTCAGAAATGCCTCGCAAAGGTAAAAGTAAAGCTGTGAAGAGCAGAGAAAATAAGGCAAGAATGAGAGAGAGACGCCAGGCAGTAGATGACGCCTCTATGGGGTTGGCGCCTAACCAGAAGGAAAAACCCCTAGCCCGGACATTGGCTTCTCCTAGTCTAACTAGCGAGAAAAATTGTCCAGCCTCCATGGGGATGGCACCTCGGGATGAGGAGAAACCCCTAGCCAGGGCAATGGCTTCTCCTAGCACTGCTAGCGAGAAAAATTGTCCTAATGCCCTGAGTTTTGCATCATCTCAGGGAAGTCTGTGTATCGAAACAGATATGCCGCCGAGCTCTGACTCCCCCCCATGGGTTTGTACATCATCGAATGTACCCTCGCCAAAACAAGGCGTTGCAGATCAGACGAAACTGGTGGATCACTTAATGGATAAGGGCACCAGTATAATTGAATTTGACAAAATGATGCATGGATTTATAACACAGAATTTAAACACTTTGAAAACAGATTTATTAGATTATAGAACTAAGAAAATATTAGAACATAGAACTGAGAAAATATTAGAACTTAGAACTGAACCAATATTAGAACATAGAACTGAGAAAATATTAGAACATAGAACTGAGAAAATATTAGAACATAGAACTGAACCAATGTTAGAACATATAACTGAGAAAATATTAGAACATATAACTGATCACACAGATACAAACAAACTTGAAACTGAACTTGAATCCAGACCTGACAAGAAAGTTGATTTGAAATGCAAAACTGATCTGAAGCTTGACCATAAAATCCAGCTAGAGTCAAAAAAGGTAGAGATTAATGCAGGTTTACTAAATGTTGCACCAAAAGAGGTATGTAATGTAGATTTACCACATTCCTTGTTTGAATCAGTAATTGTAAAAGGTAGTTTTCATCAAGGCAGCCTAAGATTTGGAGCTAATGCAGGAAAACAATGTGTAGCCAACTGTTTAGTTGCTTTGGTTCATAGTAAGTTATCACGAGTTAATCATTGGAATTTGTCAATGCTCGATACTATTCTTATCCAAGGCAATGATGTGTACACTTGGATTCATGGAAACAATGATTTGCTTTTAGTGTCTGATTTGCCATCTGAAATAGAAATAAGCAACATGGTAATAAAAATTGAAATGAAATATTCATTTGCTGCTTTGATAAATATGAATGATAACATTGACCTTCCAGGTGTACTTTCTTTAGATCAGGCTATTCATGAGTCTTTAATAGAGACAGATGGGTGCTTTATTTGTGTACAAGGTTCAACTTGTGTTGTTATAAAACAAGAAGATAAAATTTTCTTATTTGATTCCCATGCTAGGAATGAAAAAGGTCTTCCAGCACATAATGGGTCAAGCATTTTAATGAAGCTTGATAGCATTGAACATTTGTATGAACATCTCATAAAACTTGTTAGGCATAACCTTTCAGTGCAGTTTGAAATCACAGGTGTTGTTTTAGCTATCCACAAAAGTGAAACTAATGGTCTTGATGGCTTGAATGCTGGTAATAAATCTATTTATAGGTATCGAGATTTGAAAAAAGATGAAAAAGAAACAAAGATTGAAGCTCAACAAGCACAACTACAACAGGATAGTAATCTGCCATGCTCTGCTGACTTTCTAAATGAAACGGTAAGATTAGATTCCAAATTAGATGTGCAATTTATCTCTTCTGAAAATGCTCAAAACTTCAATTTTAAACCTATTCAAGGGCCATTGCGAAGAAAATTATGCTCTCTCTCTAAAATTCCTACAAAACATATTACAAAATCAGGGAATCATAAGTTAGTTACTAACATGGGCAAACCAGATAAAACTAAAAGCATATTGGGTGATGGTAATTGTCTATTTAGAGCCTTATCTTTTGCACTTTCCCAAAGACAGAACTTTTATTCGATCTTGAGAAAAGTCATTGTGAATCATTGTCTGCAAAATAATGACAGATTTTCTTCTTTCATCGAATATTCAACAGTTCAAGAGCATGTTATCTGCAACAGAATGAGTGAGGATAACAGTTGGGGAACAGCCGTAGAAATCTTAGCTGTTGCTGATCTTCTTAAAACTGATATTTACACTTACACAAATAACAGATGGGTAAGGTATTCTGCACAGCAAATTGACCCAGACTGTGATGTAAATGATGAAGCAATTTACCTTAAACATGAAAATAACCACTATGATGTTGTAGTTAGTGTCTTTGAAAAAACTTCTGAAAGATCTAGAAAAAGACATAACGAAGAGTTGAATAGTGAAGACAGCTTTGGTGGCATTAAAAGTCAAAAGTCAAAGAAACAAAAAATGAAGGAGTGCTATGAAAACAAACCAGAATTAAGAGAACAAAAACTAAGAATGGCTAGAGAGAGATATGCAAGAGATAGCAGATTTAACCAGGCTACAAATGATGCTAGTAAAAATCTGTATCAGTCAAAGAGGGAAGTAATTAAAAGAAAGTTATGTGAACTATACCAAACAGATCAAGACTATAGGGAACAAAAAATGAAAGCAAGTATCAAAAAGTATGAAACTGATGAAATTTATCGTGAAAATGTTAAAGATGCAAGCGTTAACAAGTATGCAATTGATGAGACCTTCCGTGAGAATGTAAAAGATGCAAGCATTAATAAGTATGCAACTGATGAGACCTTCCGTGAGAATGTAAAAGATGCAAGCGTTAACAAGTATGAAACTGATGAGACCTTCCGTGAGAATGTAAAAGATGCAAGCATCAACAAGTATGCGACGGATAAAACCCATTGTCTGAATGTAAAAAATGCCAGTACTCATAAATATGCAACCAATAAAGCTCACAGAAATAAAGTTATCAAACAAAAACACGAGAGACGACAGAAAGAAAAAGAAAACAATAGTGTAATTGAAAATGTCATACAAAAGTTCAAGTTAGAATCAAAGAAGGGACCTGAATTTGTTTGTGGGTGTTGCTTAAGATTGTTCTTTATGAAGCAAGTAATAAAATATGACCGGCAATTATATAATGGCAAAGGGGATGAAGTAGCAGAACTTTCAAAGAAATGCATCTCAAACAGATATGTTCATGCATGTGGCAGTAATTGTGATCATGATTGTGAATATGCAAATTCAAGCAGAAAATTTCTTTGGGTTTGTTTGACATGTCATAGAAAGTTGTTAGCAGGTAAAATGCCAGCTGAAAGTCATGTTAATGGACTGGCTTTAGATGATGTTCCTCTAGAATTAAACTCTTTGAACAGTCTTGAACAGCATTTGATTGCATTGAATATTCCCTTCATGAAAATACTTGGCTTACCTAAAGGTGGACAAAAAGGAGTGCATGGACCTGTAGTATGTGTTCCCTCAAATATACAAAAAATAACATCAACTTTGCCAAGATTTGAGGATGAGAACAGAATGCTTGCAGTAAAATTAAAGAGAAAGATAGAATACAAAGGCTATGAAGAATACCAGTATATCAGCACAAAGAAAGTGGAGAGTGCAATAAACTATCTGAAGAACAAAAACACTTGGTATTCAGATGTTCATCTAGCTGAAAATTGGTTGAACCCTATTCCAGAAGAAAGACAAGTAAGAGACAGTGATGAAAACCCAATAGATGAAGGGTGTGTACAAAATAAAAAAGAAATACCGGTAGTCATGACTAAAAGACCTGAAAGTCAAGAGTCTGAAAATTTTGAAGAAGTCAACCATGAAGAGTCGTACATTGATGATAAACTAAGAGGTGTACAACTGAACACGTGTCTGCAACCAGCTGATATTGGGCAGGAAGTATTAGATCAGTGCTTTGATGAAGTCTTTAACATTTCTCCAGCAGAAGGCAATAAACCAGTAAGTGTTTTGCGAGATATAGGAGTAGAAGCAAAATCATTCCCAGCACATTTTCCAAGTGGCAAAAACACATTTAAGGAAGATAGAGATGAAAGAATAACTCTTTTGCGCTATTTTAATATGAGATTGATGGGAGTGGACAATAGGTTCGCTAAAGACACATCTTATCTATTTTTTGCGCAATACTTGTCAGAGCTTGAACAAGTAATGTCAAAATTACAGATTTCCTTAAGAAAACAATCCCCATTAACAGTTGATGGACAAAAAATAACTAGCAATATGCTTCTGAACAAAGATTTTGTTATGGAGATGATGAAAAAGGATGAAGCAATCAAATACTTAAAGCCAATTAGAGGAACACCACCTTACTGGCAAGCTACACAGAAAGATATGTTTGCTATGGTTAGACAAATAGGAAAGCCAACATTCTTTTGTTCCTTTTCATCAGCAGATTTTAGATGGAATGAAATGCTTGAAATTGTAATGAAGCAACAAGGTGATACAAGAGATATAGCTAATCTAGACTGGACTGAGAAGTGCAAGATATTATACAGTAATCCAGTTACACTAGCAAGAATGTTTGACCACAGATTTCAGACATTTTTAAAAGAAGTTATCCTATCTGATGCACATCCAATAGGTAAAGTGATTGACCATTTCTATAGGATTGAATTTCAGCAGAGAGGTTCTCCACATGCTCATTGTTTATTCTGGATTGAAGGTGCTCCTGTATTTGGAATAGATAAAACCAGTGACATTGTAGATTTCATCAATAGGTATATCACTTGTGAAATTCCAGATGAGGAAGAAGACCCAGAACTTAATGAGATGGTTACTTCTCTTCATCGCCATAGCAAGAATCACTCTAAATCATGCAAGAAAAAAGGTACCAACTGCAGATTCAACTTTCCAAGACCACCTTCTACTCAGACCTTTATAGCTGAAGCATCAGATGACATTGACAAAACCAATGAAGAGACAGAGCAAGCAAAACAGAGATTAAATCAACTTTGGGAGTGTGTACTTGACCAAGAATCTGAATCCTTGTCTGTGGAACAAATCTTTGAGAAAGTAAATATGACACAACAAGAGTTTGAAAACATATGTTCAGTAGTAGCGAAGAGAGACACTGTGATTCTTAAAAGGGAAGCAGATGAAATTTATATTAATCAGTACAATGAGCATTTGTTAAGAGCTTGGAATGCAAATATGGACATACAATATGTACTTGATGAATATTCATGTGTGGTATACATAATCAGTTACATAAGTAAAGCTGAACGTGAGTTAGGGTTGTTGCTACAGCATACTAGAATTGAAGCTGCTGAGGGAAATTTAAATGCCCAAAAAACCATGAAAAAAGTGGGTACTGCTTATTTACATCACCGTGAAGTTAGTGCTCAAGAAGCTGTATATAGGGTGACTGGTTTGAATTTAAAAGGATGTTCAAGAAAAGTAGAATTTGTACCATTAGGACCAAATCCATGTAGACTGAGTATTCCATTTAAGAATTTAAAGAGGACAACAAATGCTTCTGAATCGAATCAAGACAGTGACACTTCTGAAGAAGAAATGTGGATGGCTAATGTTGTTGACAGATATAAAGAAAGACCTAAGAATGATACATTTGAAGACATGAGTCTAGCTGAATTCAGCTCAGAATATAGTATACTCACAAAGTCCCAAATTCCACAGAAAATAAACGAACAAACAACATTTAAACTTAGGAAAGATCTTGGGTATATTAGAAAAAGAACCAGAACTGACCCTGCAGTGATAAGATACCCTAGATTTTCAATGGAAACGGCACCAGAAAAGTACTACCAAAGTATGCTTCAGTTGTTTTTGCCCCATAGAGTAGAAGCACAGTTAAAGCCAAAACAGTTTGAGACCTATGAAGACTTCTACAACAATGGTTCAGTTAAATTGAAGAAGTTACGAAATTTGACTACTGTCAGAAGCATTGTTGAAAACAATAAAGCAATGTATGTTAAAGTAGGTGACCAAGTTTTAGAAGATGCAGAAAAAGCTATAGAGCAAAGAGGATACCAAGAGGATGCATGGGCTCAATTATGTCCTGAAACTGAATTACAAAGACTTGAATGTGAGGAAGAAGGTACTGTTTCTACAGCTGTTGACGATGTTTCAGATGAATCAATACCAGATCTAAATAAAAGTGATACTCAAAGTGGCACAAATCTTTTAACAACAACACTGTTTCCAAAAAATGAAATGATTCCATTACTGCAAAGCATGAATTCTAAACAAAGAGAAGTGTTTTACAAAATAAGACAGTGGTGTTTGCAGAAAGCCAATGGAGAAACTGTTGAACCATTTCATGTTTTTGTAACTGGAGGAGGTGGAACAGGAAAAAGTCACCTGATTAAATGTCTATATTATGAAATGTCAAGAATTCTTTCAAAGATTGTTGACAATCCTGATGACATTTCTGTTTTGCTTACTGCTCCTACTGGTACTGCAGCTTTCAATATCTCAGGAATGACCATTCACAGTGCTTTTGGTATATATAAAAATCTTTCATTAGATCATGCTCTTTTGAGTGAGGACAAGATAAATACCTTAAGATCCAAATTGGAATCATTACAGGTCATCATAATCGATGAGATCTCAATGGTCAATAAAAGACTTCTTTTCTTCGTACACCAACGCTTGAGACAGATAAAGAAAATGCCAGAGGACAGTTTATTTGGAGGTGTATCTGTTATTGCAGTGGGTGATTTTTACCAGCTACCACCAGTGAAAACAAAGAAATCTGACAAACTGTATGTAGATGATCCATCCAATCCAATGAACCAGTTGTGGAATGAGTTGTTTGAGATTGTTGAGCTAGATGAAATTATGCGCCAGAAAAACAACAGTGCATTCGCGGAAATGTTAAACAGAATACGAGTAAGATCTAAAAACGACGAATTAAAAGAGAAGGATCTGTCATCATTAAAAAGCAGAATTAAGGATGGACCAGAAAATGCTCTGCATATTTATGCAACAAATGATGAGATCAAGACACACAACAACAGCATGGCAATGAAACTTGGCACAAATATTCAATTAATAGAAGCTGAAGACTTTCAAAAATCAAAGGCAAGTGGTCAAGTTGGAAGAAAAGCTATGAACTTTGCAGAAAAGGACCTTCAGTTACCATCATCGTTGCTACTTGGAGAAGGTGCCAGAGTAATGTTAATAAAAAATATTGACACTAAAGATGGTTTAGTAAATGGAGTTATAGGCACTATAATGAAAATTGCACCAAGTACACCAAACTCATTGCCACAAAAAATATTTGTCCATTTTGACAATGAAAAGGTTGGAAAAAACACATCAGATAAAAAGACAATAAATGGTAAAAGCTGTATTGCTATTGAACCATCTACTGAAGATGTTCCAAAAAGAAATGGAAGCAGAAAGCAATATCCACTTCAGCTTGCCTGGGCCTGCACAGTTCATAAAGTTCAGGGACTAACTGTGAAAGAATGTGTAATTGACCTTAACAAATGCTTCTCTTGTGGACAGGCTTATGTTGCATTAAGCAGAGTTACTTCTCTGGCTGGCTTGTACATTAAGGACATTGACCGGAAAGTCTTGGAGTCAAAGATTTATTGTGACCCAGACGTTGAAAAAGGTTTATTAAACATGAAAACGTTTTTAGAGGATAATGAAGATCAGTGTATTGGTGATGGATTCAGCATCTTGTACCATAACATTGAAGGTTTAGAAAATCATATAGAAGATATGAGAAGAAATCCTGTGATAGCAAATGTAGACGTCATATGTCTGACAGAAACCTGGTTACAAAAGGACGCACAATGTAGTCTTGACCAATTTACTTTCCAAAACATCTGTAGATCTGAAGCCTTCACTGAAAATACAGATTTGTATGCATCTTTGAGTGGTATGCAACATGGTGGTGTAGGAGTTTTCTTAAAAGAAGAACTGGTGACAATTCCGCTTGAAATATTTGAAAATTTAGAATGTTTAGTCTTTAAAGTCTCAGGTTTAGATACAGTTGTTGCAACAGTTTACAGAACTCAAAAATACCCTCTTAATAACTTTATGGAAAATTTTAGACATATGATATACAGCCTATTACCCATTACAGAGAAAACTATTGTTTTAGGGGATTTTAACGAAAATATTTTGAAAGGTGAATCAACTGTAATAAGTTTTATGGAATCAACTGGCTTTAGGCAATGTGTGACAACACCAACAACAGAAGGAGGCACCATAATTGACCATGTATATGTTAGGGGAATAGATGAACTTGAAGTTACTGTGTTGCCAACTTATTACAGTTACCATGAATCTATTTTTGTAAAAGTTAATGGTCATTGATTTGTCATATTGTAGTAGCAACAGTTTTCTAATTGAAAATGATGTTTCTGTGTTGCAATCTTAAAACAGTAACATTGGTTTTGGTATCATTTTAAATGAATATGTAAAGTTTACTTAATCTTAAATTTTAGTTTTATTTGTTAACTGAACATAATAAAGATTATAAAAAAAATATAGTAGATGTCTGATAAAAAACAATTTGAGAATAACAATGCAAAGAATAACAATAACTGGGGTATTCAACAATTTTGTAGGGAATAACAAATAAAAAACGTACTGAATATTGTAATGTAAAAAAAAATTTGCCTCCCAAAAATCCAACCCTACGTCCTCGTCGTGGGAGGTGGGTACCTGTACAAAACATTTTGTAGAGGTAGCTAACAGGGCTCTGGTACACGCACGTTAAGTTATTGACACTGACGTACGAGGGTTCGATTCCCTCCCTAGGCATTATTTCATGCTGGTGCAAAAGTGGGCAGATTGCCTAGTGGCCCCGCGTCAGTATTTATAAGGATATGTTAAATGAATTATCATGACAGCAGTCTTTATCCTATGTTATAGCTAACAATAAGCTGATGAAGTAATTTATGATTTTTTTTCTAAATTATTTGCTTTAAACAAAAATCATGCAATTGTAATTAAAGATTGTAAAATACATCTACATGTTAAGTTATAGACCTTTAAAAACACATTTTATAAAGTTGTTATATACAAAATCATTTTCTACTGATTACAAAAAAAACCATCATTTTTACTATATTATCTGTAATAGTTTAAAAGTGTTTGGCACTTTTTTTGTGTCTGTTTTACACACCTCAACCGAATCTTGTACTTCTTGAACTCAAAATGTTGGATGTATATTTCTTCTTCTTTTCCACGGACCAAAGAACAAAAGTGTCGATGTTGATGAAATTTGGTATTCAAGTAGATTTAAGAGTCCTGAGTACGAATCTGCGGTCAAAAATAAAATTTTACGCTTTTCGCGCCAATGACGCCTAAATGTAAAAGTTGACCTTTTTTGATGAAATTTGGTATTCAAGTAGATTTAAGAGTCCTGAGTACGAATCAGCGGTCAAAAATAAAATTTCGCGCCAATGGCGCCAAAATTTAAACAATGACCGATTTTGATGAAATTTGGTATTCAAGTAGATTTAAGGATCTTTTAAACTGATTTTGATGAAATATTCATAGCAACTGGCATAAAAGTCAATAGCAACCATATACAACACGGAAACCGTAAGGAAATGTCCATAGCAACCATATATTTTCAGAATCAGTTTGGAAGGGGCTTCAATTTGGATCCAAGATCAAAAGTCAGGGGTCAAGGTTAGTCCTTAGCAGCAAGGTTATCTTTAGAAAAAGTCCATAACAACCATATATTTTATGAATCCAGACTACTTGCTGAGTTTATCTTTCAGTGATCGGAAGTGACCTTTTGTCCATAGCAACCGACCCTAAAATCCATAGCAACCATATATTTTATGACTCCTGACTACCTGCTGAGTTTAAATTTCAATATCTTATGACCGGAAGTGATGTTTTGTTTAAAGCAACCGACCTAAAAGTCCATAGCAACCATATATTTTTTAAATCTTGACTACCTACCAGGTTGATATATCCAAAAATGGTATCATTCAGTTAGGAATCTATTTCTATTGGAGGACACAAATGGGGAAAGACCTCGCGATCGTTCTTTGAACGATTGTAATTTAATTATTATTATTATTTTTTTTCTGCCGCTCGTGAGCAAAAAGTTTCTTGACCGATCTTAACGAAATTTGGCACACTTATTCAGCACTGCCAGGAATCGACTTGACTAAGGACCTGACGCTAAACTATTCTTAGTTACGGCGCAATCGCGCAAAACGCTGTTTACCCTTGTGTTCAGATCTCCTCCGAAACGGTAATAGTTATCAAGATTCTGTTTAGTGGAAATGGTACCTTACATCCTGGTGATGATTTATCATGCAAAAAGAATGCTCTTATTTACTTCCTGGTTGCACGCGTATGGCGCAAAGTTGGCGCAAAATGTCAATGTTGTCCGATTTTGATGAAATTTGGTTTCCAGGTAGATTTAAGGGTCTTGATTACAAATCCGAAGACAAATTTTTTTTTGGACCACCCGTTTTTAAGTTAGAGCCCTTGAAACATCTCCGTAAAACGTTGTTTCAACAGATTTCATCATGTTGTGCAATATTACTTTCAATAAATAGATTTGATGTAACAATTATTGATTTATATTAAGATAGTTTTTGAGTTAGTTTCTAAGCCACGCCCTTTTATGTCGACATGGGGACGAGAGGGGGCGAGAGGTTGAGTCGCCCCTTTCGCGCCAATGGCGCCAAAATGTAAAAGTTGACCGATTTTGATGAAATTTGGTATTCAAGTAGATTTAAGAGTCCTGAGTACAAATCTGTGGTCAAAAATCAAATTTTGCGCTTTTCGCGCCGATGGCGCCAAAATGTAAAAGTTGACCGATTTTGATGAAATTTGGTATTCAAGTAGATTTAAGAGTCCTGAGTACAAATCTGTGGTCAAAAATCAAATTTTGCGCTTTTCGCGCCGATGGCGCCAAAATGTAAAAGTTGACCGATTTTGATGAAATTTGGTATTCAAGTAGATTTAAGAGTCCTGAGTACAAATCTGTGGTCAAAAATCAAATTTTGCGCTTTTCGCGCCGATGGCGCCAAAATGTAAAAGTTGACCGATTTTGATGAAATTTGGTATTCAAGTAGACTTAAGAGTCCTGAGTACAAATCTGTGGTCAAAAATCAAATTTTGCGCTTTTCGCGCCGATGGCGCCAAAATGTAAAAGTTGACCGATTTTGATGAAATTTGGTATTCAAGTAGATTTAAGAGTCCTGAGTACAAATCTGTGGTCAAAAATCAAATTTTGCGCTTTTCGCGCCGATGGCGCCAAAATGTAAAAGTTGACCGATTTTGATGAAATTTGGTATTCAAGTAGATTTAAGAGTCCTGAGTACAAATCTGTGGTCAAAAACCAAATTTTGCGCTTTTCGCGCCGATGACGCCAAAATGTAAAAGTTGACCGATTTTGATGAAATTTGGCATTTAAGTAGATTTAAGAATCCGGAGTACAAATCTGTGGTCAAAAATCAAATTTTGCGCTTTTGGCGCCGATGGCGCCAAAATGTAAAAGTTGACCGATTTTGATGAAATTTGGTATTCAAGTAGATTTAAGAGTCCTGAGTACAAATCTGTGGTCAAAAATCAAATTTTGCGCTTTTCGCGCCGATGGCGCCAAAATGTAAAAGTTGACCGATTTTGATGAAATTTGGTATTCAAGTAGACTTAAGAGTCCTGAGTACAAATCTGTGGTCAAAAATCAAATTTTGCGCTTTTCGCGCCGATGGCGCCAAAATGTAAAAATTGACCGATTTTGATGAAATTTGGTTTTCAAGTAGATTTAAGAGTCCTGAGTATGAATCTGCGATCAAAAATAAAATTTCGCGCTTTTCGCGCCAATGGCGCCAAAATGTAAAAGTTGACCGATTTTGATGAAATTTGGTATTCAAGTAGATTTAAGGGTCCTGAGTACGAATCTGCAGTCAAATATAAAATTTCGCGCAAATGGCGCCAAATGCAAAAATGACCAATTTAGATAAAATTTGGTTTTAAAGTAGATTTAAAGGTCTTCTAGACTGATTTTGATGAACTATTCATAGCAACTTGCATAAAAGTAAAGAGCAACCATATATTTTCTAAATGTTGAACTATCCAAAAATTGTATCACTCAGTCACTGTAATCTGTTTCTATTGTAATACACAAATGGGAAAGACCTCGCGATCGTTCTTTGAACGATTGTAATTTAATATTCTTATTCCAATTCTTCTTCAACAACACTTAGACTTAAAAAAAATAATGGTTTCGCCATTTCTGAACGGATTTGGCTGAAATTTGGAGCACTGCTAGAACTACTTCAAACACAAGCACAGCTCACCCTGGAAGCTCGTACCTAGCCCAGTTTTTGAGTTATGCCCCCGCGGGCTTTTTTTTTATGAAATCTTGTTATCAGATAAACTCCTACATCGTTCAACCGATCGAGCTGAAATTTTGCACAGTTGCTGAGAATAATGAGCTCTCGCGTTGTAGCTAAAAATAAAGTCTGTACCTGGCCCCGTTTTGAAGTTACGCCCCTTTCTGGTTTTTACTCAAAAATCGCTAATTTAGCCAAAAATAAACTTTTCCGTGCGGAAATTTTTGGTGCCCCCCTCTCCGTAAAAATGTGCCCGACTGAAATCTGTCAAACATTCCAGCTGGGTCCCCTTATTTTTTTTTATACAAATTTTTTTCCTAATTTTCCGAAATTTCAAAAAACGTAACTTGACCCCTCTTTGTACTTTTGTCAAATGCACCGGAAGTGCCAAAATGCTGTCAAAACTAGCTAATATCCTAGCCAAATGTATGCACTAAAAGTCCCCGTTTACAAAAATGTCCTCTGGTTTATGAGTTTTTCAAAATTAAAGTTTTCTGCAGTCCCGTAAAACACACAAATTCCTGCCTTATGTCTTGCGATTTTCCTATAGAAACGTGTTTCCTGATTTTAAAATGGAATGAAATCACTAAAATCCACTTTAATTCACAAGAATAATCCCAGTTCAAGACAATTTTTACTGTTTTAAATGTCGGTCACTTCGCTGACAACAATTGTCATAATTTCCTATAAACAGGTGCTTTCAATTATGAAGTTACTCAGGCGCGACGACCATGTATTCCATATAGTAACACTTATAGGAATGAAATAAAATTGAAGTGTACTGGTCAACATTCAATCCTCGACTGAGATTTAAAAAAACAGAGTCGTAGTTTTATTCAAATATGACGTAGAGCGCGCGCGACACCATAGAAACCTACAAATAACAAAGTGTCGCTATATATAGTAACAAAGAAAATAAACTAAAAACTGAAGCCCCCCGCCCCCCCTCCCCCCAATTTTTGTACTTACATGTATGCGCAATAACTTACATGTATGAAATAGCCCCCCCCCTCAAAAATTGTTTTGTCATGTAAAAGAAACAAAAACAAACATGAAAAGTTATTTGAAAAACAAACAAAACGAAAGTATAAAAAAAACATACAAAAAACAAAAAAATACGGACGGACGGACAGACAGACATACAAACATGTAAATGACGTAACATCCTTTAAGACTCGGTGAAAAATTGCGGAAATAGTCCTCTAAAATGTGAAAAAAAAACTACTTATTTTTTTCTATGAGCAACTGACGTATAATTAAGGTCTTTCCCTTCCACAGAAGGAAAGACCTTACTGTATTTCTTATGATTATTATTATTTTTTTTTTTCCGCCACCAAAAAAAAAGAAGAAATACTTAACGTAACATTACGAAACTTCATACCATTAACCGACACTATAAGGGCATGACTTGGGTAACCCTGCGAAACCGATCTATTTTTAGTAACGGAGTTATCTGCCCGAGACCGAAAACCCTTGTGCACAGATCTCCTCCTAAACCGTAACCGGTATCAAAAATCTAAAGTGTGGGAAATGTTGCTGGACTCATGGGAACATGTCATCACGAAAAAAATTTTTTTTTTGATCAACTTCCTGGTTACGCGTTTTTGAGTCGAAACCTGTCGCGACACGTCAAAATTTTTTCTTCAAAACGGTTAGTCCTAGAGACTTGGGACCTTCACCAATCATCCTAGGTGACCTATGTTACATTTAAAAATGTCAAGGTCAAAGGTCAAATCTCAAGGTCAGAGGTCATGGCACACCTTGTTTGCAGTATAGCTCAAAAACCATACAAAATTGAAGCAGACATGTAATGGGAAAAATACTCCTCTCATTTAGATCTTTATTTGATATAAAGGGTCGAACACTGTACGACAAACCGTTTTCGAGTTATGGCCCTTAACGCGTTTCGGCTTATCCGTTTTTGGCTTATAACTTTTAAACCGTCAGAGATAATATAGTAAACATATGGGTTTTTTTGTGACCGTCATTATATGTCCTTCAATTTAAGACAAAAGTCGAATGGTTACAGGCAGCCATTTTCAAGATGGCTGACACTGTAAACAGTTTTTATGAAATAGCACTTAAACCGTACAAAATTGAAGCGGACAATCCATGGAAAAAATGTTCGCCATATCGAAATCTACAAAAAGTGTTTCAGGTGCGAAAGCGTAAAACTTGTCGTTTTTGAGTTATCGCCCTTGATGCTTATTTTTAAAATGATTTTTTGTTTATAACTTTTAAACCATAAAAGATGATGAATGAAACATATGGTTCATTTGAAACAGGATTAAATTACCTACAATTTGAACCCAAACAGTACATGATTCGGTTGAACGGTTTCAAAATGGCGGCCAAAACAAGTTTCGCGAAACACGTTTTTTGCCAATAACTTGAAAACCATAACAGATAGTATAGTAAACATGTATACATAAATGAATCAGTTTATAAAGAGCTACAATTTGAGTCCAAGGTCAACTGTCAGAGGTCAAGGTCATTCCCTAGCAACAAGGTAACATTAATGAAAAGTCCTTAGCAACCATATATATTTTAAACCAAGACTACTTTTTGAGTTAAGAGTTAAGTTTTTTCAACCGGAAGTAATCCCTAGTCCATAGCAACCGTCATAAAAGTCCTTAGCAACCATACTTTTTCTGACTCTACGTCCCCTGCTCTTCATTCTGGAGCCTATATCACAATAATTGGCAACATCTTGTCATAAACAAAGTGACTCAAATGTCTTTAGTACTTGTATAAAATACCATAACAAAAACATAAGACAGGGAAAGACCTCACATTTGTTCTCTGAACAAATGACTTTTTAATTATTATTATTATTAAGGTCTTTCCCTTTCCAAAGGGAAGACCTTATTGATTTCGTTCTGCCTATTATTATTCTTTTTCTTCTGCCATCAGCGTCAAAAAATTGCCTCGACCGATTTTGATGAAATTTGGCACACTTATTCAGCACTGCCTGGAATCGACGTGACTTAGGGCCTGAAGCTAAACTATTTTTAATTACGGCGCAATCGCGCAAAACGCAGTTTACCCTTGTTATCAGATCTCCTCAGAGACGGTAATAGTTATCAAGATTCTGTTTGGTGGAAGTGGTTCCTTAAATCCTGGTGATGATTTATCATGCAAAAAAAATGCTGAAATTTACTTCCTGGTTGCGCGCACATGGCGCAAATTTGGCGCAAAATGTCAAAGTTGTCCGATTTTGATGAAATTTGGTTTCCAGGTAGATTTGTGAGTCCTGATTAAGAATCTGTGGTCAAAATTTTTTTTGCATTTACCATTGCCAAAATGGCGGTCGTCAAATGTTTTTTTACTTATAACTCGAAAACCGTTAGAGATAGTATAGACAATATATGAACAAAAAATGATCGTCTTGAAAAGACCTACAATTTTAGTCCAGGAAGTGCATGATTCGGTTGAGCAGTTTCGAAATAGCGGCCAAAACAGGTTTTCGCGAAATACGTTTTTTGCCAATAACTTGAAAACCGTAACAGATAGTATAATAGACATGTGTATGAAAAATGACCGTCTTGGCAAGACCTATCATTTAAGCCCAAGAAGTACATGTTACGATTGAGTGGTTTCAAAATGGTGGCCAAAAAACATCATCCAAAGCATTATTTTGTGTCGCGATGTGCCAACAACGGTTAGTCCTAAAGACTTGGGACCTTCACCAATCGTCTTAGGTGACATAAGTTGCATCCGAAAATATATATGTCATAGGTCAAATCTCAAGTTTGAATAATTGCGTCATGAATTTATATAGGAATGTATTGCGCAATATATAGTAATCCATATTTAACAATGTAATGTTAAGAAAAAGCCTTTAGCAACCATATGTTTTCATAATCAGTTAAGAAGGGGCTATAATTTGGGCCCAAGGTCAAAGGTCAAAGGTCAAGGTCAGAACTTAGCAACAAGGTAACCTTAAGGAAAAGTCCATAGCAACCATATATTTTCAGAATCAGGGTGGAAGGGGCTATAATTTGGGTCCAAGGTCAAAGGTCAGGGGTCAAGGTCAGTCCTTAGCAACAAGGTTAACATAAGGAAATTTCCATAGCAACCATATATTTTCAGAATCAGTGTGGAAGGGGCTATAATTTGGATCCAAAATCAAAGGTCAGGGGTCAAGGTTAGTCCTTAGCAGCAAGGTTATCTTTAGAAAAAGTCCATAGCAACCATATATTTTATGAATCCAGACTACTTGCTGAGTTTATCTTTTAGTGATCGGAAGTGACCTTTTGTCCATAGCAACCGACCTAAATATCCATAGCAACCATATATTTTCTGACTCCTGATAACCTGCTGAGTTTAAATTTCAATATTTTATGACCGGAAGTGATGTTTTGTTTAAAGCAATCGAGTTAAAGTCCATAGCAACCATATATTTTTTTAATCTGGACTACCTACCAGGTTGATATATCCAAAATGGTATCATTCAGTTAGGAATCTATTTCTATTGGAGGACACAAATAGGAAAGACCTCGCAATCGTTCTTTGAACGATTGTAATTTAATTATTATTATTATTCTTTTTTTTCTGCCGCTCGTGAGCAAAAAGTTTCTTGACCGATCTTAATGAAATTTGGCACACTTATTCAGCACTGCCAGGAATCGACTTGACTAAGGATCTGACGCTAAACTATTTTTAGTTACGGCGCAATCGCGCAAAACGCTGTTTACCGTTGTGTTCAGATCTCCTCCGAAACGGTAATAGTTATCAAGATTCTGTTTAATGGAAATGGTACCTTACATCCTGGTGATGATTTATCATGCACAAATAATGCTCTAATTTACTTCCTGGTTGCACGCGTATGGTGCAAAGTTGGCGCAAAATGTGAATGTTGTCCGATTTTGATGAAATTTGGTTTCCAGGTAGATTTGAGGGTCCTGATTACAAATTTGAAGGCAAAACTTTTTTCGACCACCCGTTTTTGAGTTAGAACCCTTCAAACATCCCCGTAAAACGTTGTTTCAACAGATTTCATCATGTTGTGCAATATCACTTTCAATAAATAGATTTGATGTAACAATTATTGATTTATATTAAGATAGTTTTTGAGTTAGTTTCTAAGCCACGCCCTTTTATGTCGACATGGGGACGAGAGGGGGCGAGAGGTTGAGTCGCCCCTTTCGCGCCAATGGCGCCAAAATGTAAAAGTTGACCGATTTTGATGAAATTTGGTATTCAATTAGATATAAGGGTCCTTAGTACAAATCTGTGGTCAAAAATCAAATTTTGCGCTTTTGGCGCCAATGGCGCCAAAATGTAAAAGTTGACCGATTTTGATGAAATTTTGTATTCAAGTAGATATAAGAGTCCTGAGTACAAATTTGTGGTCAAAAATCAAATTTTGCGCTTTTCGCGCCGATGGCGCCAAAATGTAAAAGTTGACCGATTTTGATGAAATTTTGTATTCAAGTAGATATAAGAGTCCTGAGTACAAATCTGTGGTCAAAAATCAAATTTTGCGCTTTTCGCGCCGATGGCGCCAAAATGTAAAAGTTGACCGATTTTGATGAAATTTTGTATTCAAGTAGATATAAGAGTCCTGAGTACAAATCTGTGGTCAAAAATCAAATTTGCGCTTTTCGCGCCGATGGCGCTAAAATGTAAAAGATGACCGATTTTGATGAAATTAAGTATTCAAGTAGATTTAAGGGTCCTGAGTACAAATCTGTGGCCAAAAATCAAATTTTGCGCGTTTCGCGCCAATGGCGCCAAAATGTAAAAGTTGACCGATTTTGATGAAATTTGGTATTCAAGTAGATTTAAGAGTCCTGAGTACAAATGTGTGGTCAAAAATCAAATTATGCACTTTTCGCGCCAATGGCGCCAAAATGTAAAAGTTGACCGATTTTGATGAAATTTGGTATTCAAGTAGATTTAAAAGTCCTGAGTACAAATCTGTGGTCAAAAATCAAATTTTGCGCTTTTTGCGCCATTGGCGCCAAAATGTAAAAGTTGACCGATTTTGATGAAATTTGGTATTCAAGTAGATTTTAGGGTCCTGAGTACGAATCTGCGATCAAAAATAAAATTTCGCGCTTTTCGCGCCAATGGCGCAAAAATGTAAAAGTTGACCGATTTTGGTGAAATTTGGTATTTAGGTAGATTAAAGAATCCTGATTACGAATCTGTGGTCAAAAATCAAATTTTGCGCTTTTCGCGCCGATGGCGCCAAATTATAAAAGTTGACCGATTTTGATGAAATTTGGTATTCAATTAGATATAAGGGTCCTAAGTATGAATCTGCGGTCAAAAATGAAATTTCGCGCTTTTTGCGCCAATGGCGCCAAAATATAAAAGTTGACAGATTTTGATGAAATTTGGTATTAAAGTAGATTTAAGAGTCCTGAGTACGAATCTGCGGTCAAAAATAAAATTTTGCGCTTTTCGCGCCAATGGCGCCAAAATCTAAAAGTTGACAGAGTTTGATGAAATTTGGTATTCAATTAGATATAAGGGTCCTTAGTATGAATCTGCGGTCAAAAATAAAATGTCGCGCTTTTCGCGCCAATGGCGCAAATATGTAAAAGTTGACCGATTTTGATGAAATTTGGTATTCAAGTTGATTAAAGGGTTCTGAGTACGAATCTGCAGTCAAAAATAAAATTTCGCGCAAATGGCGCCAAATGTAAAAAATGACCAATTTTGATTAAAGAACTTCTAGACTGATTTTGATGAACTATTCCTATCAACTGGCAAAAAAGTCACGAGCAACCATATATTTTCTAAATGTTGAACTATCCCAAAATTGTATCACTCAGTCACTGTAATCTGTTTCTATTGTAATACACAAATGGGAAAGACCTCGCGATCGTTCTTTGAACGATTGTAATTTAATTATTATTATTATTCTTTTTTTTCTGCCGCTCGTGAGCAAAAAGTTTCTTGACCGATCTTAACGAAATTTAGCACACTTATTCAGCACTGCCAGGAATCGACTTGACTAAGTGCATGACGCTAAACTATTCTTAGTTACGGCGCAATCGCGCAAAACGCTGTTTACCCTTGTGTTCAGATCTCCTCCGAAACGGTAATAGTTATCAAGATTCTGTTTAATGGAAATGGTACCTTACATCCTGGTGATGAATTATCATGCAAAAAAAAATGCTCTAATTTACTTCCTGGTTGCACGCGTATGGCGCAAAGTTGGCGCAAATTGTCAATGTTGTCCGATTTTGATGAAATTTGGTTTCCATGTAGATTTGCGGGTCCTGATTACAAATCCGAAGGCAAAATTTTTTTCGACCACCCGTTTTTGAGTAAGAGCCCTTCAAACATCTCCGTAAAACGTTGTTTCAACAGATTTCATCATGTTGTGCAATATCACTTTCAATAAATAGATTTGATGTAACAATTATTGATTTATATTAGGATAGTTTTTGAGTTAGTTTCTAAGCCACGCCCTTTTATGTCGACATGGGGACGAGAGGGGGCGAGAGGTTGAGGCGCCCCTTTCGCGCCAATGGCGCCAAAATGTAAAACTTGACCGATTTTGATGAAATTTGGTATTCAATTAGATATAAGAGTCCTGAGTACAAATCTGTGGTCAAAAATCAAATTTTGCGCTTTTTGCGCCATTGGCGCCAAAATGTAAAAGTTGACCGATTTTGATGAAATTTGGTATTCAAGTAGATTTAAGAGTCCTGAGTACAAATCTGTGGTCAAAAATCAAATTTTGCGCTTTTTGCGCCATTGGCGCCAAAATGTAAAAGTTGACCGATTTTGATGAAATTTGGTATTCAAGTAGATTTAAGAGTCCTGAGTACAAATCTGTCGTCAAAAATCAAATTTTGCGCTTTTTGCGCCATTGGCGCCAAAATGTAAAAGTTGACCGATTATGATGAAATTTGGTATTCAAGTAGATTGAAGAGTCTTGAGTACAAATCTGTGGTCAAAAATCAAATTTTGCGCTTTTCGCGCCAATGGCGCCAAAATGTAAAAGTTGACCGATTTTGATGAAATTTGGTATTCAAGTAGATTTAAGAGTCCTGAGTACAAATCTGTGGTCAAAAATCAAATTTTACGCTTTTCGCGCCGATGGCGCCAAAATGTAAAAGTTGACCAATTTTGAGGAAATTTGGTATTCAAGTAGATTTATGAGTCCTGAGTACAAATCTGTGGTCAAAAATCAAATTTTGCGCTTTTCGCGCCGATGGCGCCAAAATGTAAAAGTTGACCGATTTTGATGAAATTTGGTATTCAAGTAGATTTAAGAGTCCTGAGTACAAATCTGTGGTCAAAAATCAAATGTTGCGCTTTTCGCGCCGATGGCGCCAAAATGTAAAAGTTGACCGATTTTGATGAAATTTGGTATTCAAGTAGATTTAAGAGTCCTGAGTACAAATTTGTGGTTAAAAATCAAATTTTGCGCTTTTCGCGCCGATGGCGCCAAAATGTAAAAGTTGACCGATTTTGATGAGATTTGGTATTCAAGTAGATTTAAGAGTCCTGAGTACAAATCTGTGGTCAAAAATCAAATTTTGCGCTTTTCGCGCCATCGGCGCCAAAATGTAAAAATTGACCGATTTTGATGAAATTTTATATTCCAAGTAGATTTAAGAGTTCTGAGTACAAACCTGTGGTCAAAAACCAAATTTTGCGCTTTTCGCGCCGATGGCGCCAAAATGTGAAAGATGACCGATTTTGACGAAATTCGGTGTTCCAGTAGGTTAAAGAGTCCTGAGTACGAATCTGCGGTAAAAAATATAATTTCAAGCTTTTCGCGCCAATGGCGCAAATATGTAAAAGTTAACCGATTTTGATGAAATTTGGTATTCAAGTAGATTAAAGGGTCCTGAGTACGAATCTGCAGCAAAAAATAAAATGTCGTGCAAATGGCGCCAAATGTAAAAAATGACCAATTTTGATAAAATTTTGTATTCAAGTAGATTTAAAGGTCTTTAGACTGATTTTGATAAACTATTCATAGCAACTGACATAAAAGCCAATAGCAACCATATATTTTTTAAATGTTGAACTATCCCAAAATTGTATCACTCAGTCACTGTTATCTGTTTCTATTGTAATACACAAATGGGAAAGACCTCGCGATCGTTCTTTGAACGATTGTAATTTAATTATTATTATTATTCTTTTCAGTTTCCGACGCCAAAAGAAAAAAAGTCCCTTGACCGATCTTAACGAAATTTGGCACACTTATTCAGTTATGCCTGGAATAGATAAGGTTCACCCTGTGAGCGCCAGCTCTTTATAGTTTTGGCGCAATAGCGCAAAACGCTGTTTACCCTTGTGATCAGATCTCCTCCGAAACGGTAATAGTTATGAAGATTCTGTTTAGTGAAAATGGTAGCTTACATCCTGGTGATGATTTATCATGCAAAAAGAATGCTGTAATTTACTTCCTGGTTGCGCGCGTATGGCGCAAACTTGGCGCAAAATGTAAAAATTGTCCGATTTTGATGAAATTTGGTTTCCAGGTAGATTTGAGGGTCCTGATCACGAATCTGTGGTCAAAATATTTTTTGCGTTTACCATTGCCAAAATGGCGGTCGTCCAATGGTTTTTTGCTTATAACTCGAAAACCGTTAGAGATAATATAGACAATATATGAACAAAAAATGATCGTCTTGAGAAGACCTAAAATTTGAGTCCAAGAAGTGCATGATTCGGTTGAGCGGTTTTGAATTGGCGGCCGAAACAGGTTTTCGCGAAATAGGTTTTTTGCCAATAACTTGAAAACCGTAAAAGATTGTATAATAGACATGTGTATAAAAAATGACCGTATTGACAAGACCTATTATTTAAGCCCAAGAATTACATGTAATGGTTGACTGGTTTCAAAATGGCGGCCAAAAACATCATCCAATGCATTATTTACTTGTATATAACATTTAAACGGTTGCAGATAATATAGTAAATATATATATATATATTTATTATCAGTAATTAAAGAGCTTGACTTTAAGACAAAGGTCAAAGGTCATAGGTCAACTTAACGGGAAAGACCTCTCATTTGTTCTCTGAACAAATGGCACTTTAATTATTATTCTTTTTCTTTTCCGCAAAGGATGGCGAAAAAGTGTCGCGACATATGTTTTCGATACTTGGCACCATTAGTCGGTTATACTTGAACTCGACTTGAGTCACCCTGCGAAACCGATCTATTTTTAGTTACGGAGTTATCTCCCCAACCCTGTTTACCCTTGTGATCAGATCTCCTCAGAAATTGTAATAGTTATCAAGATTCTTTTAAGTGAAAATGGTAGCTTACATCCTGGTGATGATTTATCATGCAAAAAAAATGCTGTAATTTACTTCCTGGTTGCGTGCGTATGGCGCAAACTTGGCGCCAAATGTCAATGTTGTCCGATTTTGATGAAATTTGGTTTCCGAGTAGATTTGAGGGTCCTGATTACGAATCTGTGGTCAAATTTTTTTTTTGCGTTTACCATTGCCAATATGGCGGTCGTCAAATGGTTTTTTACTTATAACTCGAAAACCGTAAGAGATAGTATAGACAATATATGAACAAAAAATGATCGTCTTGAAAAGACCTACAATTTGAGTACAAACAGTGCATGATTCGGTTGAGCGAATTCGAAACGGCGGCCGAAACAGAATTTCGCGAAATACGTTTTTTGCCAATAACTTGAAAACCGTAACAGATAGTATAATAGACATGTGTATGAAAAATGACCGTCTTGACAAGACCTATCATTTAAACCCAGGAAGTACATGTTACGGTTGAATGGTTTCAAAATGGCGGCCAAAAACGTCATCCTATGCATTATTTACCTGTATATAACATTTAAACAGTTACAGATAATATAGTAAATATATATATTTATTTTCAATAATTCAAGAGCTTGACTTTAAGACAAAGGTCAAAGGTCAACTTAACGGGAAAGACCTCTCATTTGTTCTCTGAACAAATGGCACTTTAATTATTATTCTTTTCAGTTTCCGATGCCAAAAGAAAAAAAGTCTCTTGACCGATCTTAACCAAATTTGGCACACTTACTTAGTTATGCCTGGAATAGAAAAGGTTCACCCTGTGAGCGCCAGCTCCTTATAGTTTTGGCGCAATAGCGCAAAACGCTGTTTACCCTTGTGATCAGATCTCCTCCGAAACGGTAATAGTTATGAAGATTCTGTTTAGTGAAAATGGTAGCTTACATCCTGGTGATGATTTATCATGCAAAAAGAATGCTGTAATTTACTTCCTGGTTGCGCGCGTATGGCGCAAAGTTGGCGCAAAATGTCAAAATTGTTCGATTTTGATGAAATTTGGTTTCCAGGTAGATTTGAGGGTCCTGATTACGAATCTGTGGTCAAAATTTTTTTTGCGTTTACCATTGCCAAAATGGCGGTCATCAAATGGTTTTTTACTTATAACTCGAAAACCGTAAGAGATAGTATAGACAATATATGAACAAAAAATGATCGTCTTGAAAAGACCTACAATTTGAGTCCAAGAAGTGCATGATTCAGTTGAGCGGTTTCGAAATAACGGCCGAAACAGGTTTTCGCGAAATATGTTTTTTGCCAATAACTTGAAAACCGTAATAGATAGTATAATAGACAGGTGTATGAAAAATGACCGTCTTGACAAGACCTACCATTTAAGCCCAAGAAATACATTTAACGGTTGACTGGTTTCAAAATGGCGGCCAAAAACATCATCCAATGCATTATTTACTTGTATATAACATTTAAACGGTTACAGATAATATAGTAAATATATATATATTTATTATCAGTAATTAAAGAGCTTGACTTTAAGACAAATGTCAAAGGTCATAGGTCAATCTACGGGAAAGACCTCTCATTTGTTCTTTGAACAAATGGCACTTTAATTATTATTCTTCTTCTTCCGCCAAAAAAATTTTTTTTTTGTTTCGCGACATATCATTTCAATACTTAAGGCAGTATATCGGTCATGAAAAACAAATTTAAAAATGAGTCCGCTTAGCGAAACTATTTATAGTTACGGAGTTATCTCCCCTTACACCGTAAAGTTTGTGTCTTCATCTCCTCCTAAACTACAATAAAAATAGGAAAACTAAAGCATGCAAAGTGTTAAGGGACTAATAAACAAGCTTTATGGACCAATTTCATATATTTCAAACCACTTCCTGTTTATGATTTTATGAGTCGAAAAGTGTCGCCTAGTGTCAAATTTCTCAAATTGCAGTTTTAAGAGTAACGACATATAATGATACAATTTTTACATAGTTTTCCATATTTTAGTCAGGTTTTTTTAGTTTTAAACTATTGTCTAATGTCTATTTTACCTATTAAAGCCAAAAAATTACCAAAAAATGCTAATTATTGGACGCGAAAGGATTTTTTTGAAAATTTACACCGGTCTTAGATATGGAGTAACCGTATGACCTTGACTGACTTTTCAAGGTCAAATCAATTTAATGACACTATTCCAACACATTTAAACCATTTATGGGTCTCAGATATCAAAAATAAGAAAATTGAAAATTCATCCCCCCTTTTTTCCCAAAATGTGAAATTTGACATTTTTTCACAAAAAATGGTCAAAACCTGTTAAATGTACTACTTTTAATCATATTTAGTCAAAATCAGATGAAAAAATGTCGACCGGTCTTTATTAAGGTCTTTCACGACTACGGTCGTAAAGACCTTCTAGCAATTCTTATGATTATTATTATTCTTCTTCTTCCGCCAAAAAAATTTTTTTTTTGTTTCGCGACATATCATTTCAATACTTAAGGCAGTATATCGGTCATGAAAAACAAATTTAAAAATGAGTCCGCTTAGCGAAACTATTTATAGTTACGGAGTTATCTCCCCTTACACCGTAAAGTTTGTGTCTTCATCTCCTCCTAAACTACAATAAAAATAGGAAAACTAAAGCATGCAAAGTGTTAAGGGACTAATAAACAAGCTTTATGGACCAATTTCATATATTTCAAACCACTTCCTGTTTATGATTTTATGAGTCGAAAAGTGTCGTGTAGTGTCAAATTTCTCAAATTGCAGTTTTAAGAGTAACGACATATAATGATACAATTTTTACATAGTTTTCCATATTTTAGTCAGGTTTTTTTAGTTTTAAACTATTGTCTAATGTCTATTTTACCTATTAAAGCCAAAAAATGACCAAAAAATGCTAATTATTGGACGCGAAAGGATTTTTTTGAAAATTTACACCGGTCTTAGATATGGAGTAACCGTATGACCTTGACTGACTTTTCAAGGTCAAATCAATTTAATGACACTATTCCAACACATTTAAACCATTTATGGGTCTCAGATATCAAAAATAAGAAAATTGAAAATTCATCCCCCCTTTTTTCCCAAAATGTGAAATTTGACATGTTTCACAAAAAATGGTCAAAACCTGTTAAATGTACTACTTTTAATCATATTTAGTCAAAATCAGATGAAAAAATGTCGACCGGTCTTTATTAAGGTCTTTCACGACTACGGTCGTAAAGACCTTCTAGCAATTCTTATGATTATTATTATTCTTCTTCTTCCGCCAAAAAAATTTTTTTTTTGTTTCGCGACATATCATTTCAATACTTAAGGCAGTATATCGGTCATGAAAAACAAATTTAAAAATGAGTCCGCTTAGCGAAACTATTTATAGTTACGGAGTTATCTCCCCTTACACCGTAAAGTTTGTGTCTTCATCTCCTCCTAAACTACAATAAAAATAGGAAAACTAAAGCATGCAAAGTGTTAAGGGACTAATAAACAAGCTTTATGGACCAATTTCATATATTTCAAACCACTTCCTGTTTATGATTTTATGAGTCGAAAAGTGTCGCGTAGTGTCAAATTTCTCAAATTGCAGTTTTAAGAGTAACGACATATAATGATACAATTTTTACATAGTTTTCCATATTTTAGTCAGTTTTTTTTTAGTTTTAAACTATTGTCTAATGTCTATTTTACCTATTAAAGCCAAAAAATGACCAAAAAATGCTAATTATTGGACACGAAAGGATTTTTTGAAAATTTACACCGGTCTTAGATATGGAGTAACCGTATGACCTTGACTGACTTTTCAAGGTCAAATCAATTTAATGACACTATTCCAACACATTTAAACCATTTATGGGTCTCAGATATCAAAAATAAGAAAATTGAAAATTCATCCCCCCTTTTTTCCCAAAATGTGAAATTTGACATTTTTTCACAAAAAATGGTCAAAACCTGTTAAATGTACTACTTTTAATCATATTTAGTCAAAATCAGATGAAAAAATGTCGACCGGTCTTTATTAAGGTCTTTCACGACTACGGTCGTAAAGACCTTCTAGCAATTCTTATGATTATTATTATTCTTCTTCTTCCGCCAAAAAAATTTTTTTTTTTGTTTCGCGACATATCATTTCAATACTTATGGCAGTATATCGGTCATGAAAAACAAATTTAAAAATGAGTCCGCTTAGCGAAACTATTTATAGTTACGGAGTTATCTCCCCTTACACCGTAAAGTTTGTGTCTTCATCTCCTCCTAAACTACAATAAAAATAGGAAAACTAAAGCATGCAAAGTGTTAAGGGACTAATAAACAAGCTTTATGGACCAATTTCATATATTTCAAACCACTTCCTGTTTATGATTTTATGAGTCGAAAAGTGTCGCATTGTGTCAAATTTCTCAAATTGCAGTTTTAAGAGTAACGACATATAATGATACAATTTTTACATAGTTTTCCATATTTTAGTCAGGTTTTTTTAGTTTTAAACTATTGTCTAATGTCTATTTTACCTATTAAAGCCAAAAAATGACCAAAAAATGCTAATTATTGGACGCGAAAGGATTTTTTGAAAATTTACACCGGTCTTAGATATGGAGTAACCGTATGGCCTTGACTGACTTTTCAAGGTCAAATCAATTTAATGACACTATTCCAACACATTTAAACCATTTATGGGTCTCAGATATCAAAAATAAGAAAATTGAAAATTCATCCCCCCTTTTTTCCCAAAATGTGAAATTTGACATTTTTTCACAAAAAATGGTCAAAACCTGTTAAATGTACTACTTTTAATCATATTTAGTCAAAATCAGATGAAAAAATGTCGACCGGTCTTTATTAAGGTCTTTCACGACTACGGTCGTAAAGACCTTCTAGCAATTCTTATGATTATTATTATTCTTCTTCTTCCGCCAAAAAAATTTTTTTTTTGTTTCGCGACATATCATTTCAATACTTAAGGCAGTATATCGGTCATGAAAAACAAATTTAAAAATGAGTCCGCTTAGCGAAACTATTTATAGTTACGGAGTTATCTCCCCTTACACCGTAAAGTTTGTGTCTTCATCTCCTCCTAAACTACAATAAAAATAGGAAAACTAAAGCATGCAAAGTGTTAAGGGACTAATAAACAAGCTTTATGGACCAATTTCATATATTTCAAACCACTTCCTGTTTATGATTTTATGAGTCGAAAAGTGTCGCGTAGTGTCAAATTTCTCAAATTGCAGTTTTAAGAGTAACGACATATAATGATACAATTTTTACATAGTTTTCCATATTTTAGTCAGGTTTTTTTAGTTTTAAACTATTGTCTAATGTCTATTTTACCTATTAAAGCCAAAAAATGACCAAAAAATGCTAATTATTGGACGCGAAAGGATTTTTTGAAAATTTACACCGGTCTTAGATATGGAGTAACCGTATGACCTTGACTGACTTTTCAAGGTCAAATCAATTTAATGACACTATTCCAACACATTTAAACCATTTATGGGTCTCAGATATCAAAAATAAGAAAATTGAAAATTCATCCCCCCTTTTTTCCCAAAATGTGAAATTTGACATTTTTTCACAAAAAATGGTCAAAACCTGTTAAATGTACTACTTTTAATCATATTTAGTCAAAATCAGATGAAAAAATGTCGACCGGTCTTTATTAAGGTCTTTCACGACTACGGTCGTAAAGACCTTCTAGCAATTCTTATGATTATTAAGGTCTTTCACGACTACGGTCGTAAAGACCTTCTAGCAATTCTTCTGATTATTATTAAGGTCTTTCCCTTCCGTAGGAAAGACCTTATTGTATTCGTTAGGCCTATTATTATTATTATTAAGGTCTTTCCCACTACAGTGGAAAGACCTTATTGTATTTCTTCTGATTATTAAGGTCTTTCCCACTACAGTGGAAAGACCTTACTGTATTTCTTATGGTTATTATTAAGGTCTTTCCCACTACAGTGGAAAGACCTTACTGTATTTCTTATGGTTATTAAGGTCTTTCCCACTACAGTGGAAAGACCTTACTGTATTTCTTATGGTTATTATTATTTTTCTTCTTCTTTTCCGCTGTAAATGTCGCAAAAGTGTCGCGACATATCTTTACGATACTTCTTGCGTTAACTCGGTCATACCCAGACTCGCCTTGACCGCAACCTGAAAACCGAACTATTTTTAGTAACGGAGTTATCTGCCCCAGACCAAAAACCCTTGTTATCAGATAACCGCAGAAACCGTAACTGATATCAAAAATTTAAAATGTGGGAAATGTTGCTGGACTCATGGGAACATGTCATCATGAAAAAAAAAAATTTTCAATCAACTTCCTGGTTACGCGTTTTTGAGTCGAAACCTGTCGTGACACGTCAAATTTTTTTTCTTCAAAACGGTTAGTCCTAGAGACTTGGGACCTTCACCAATCATCCTAAGTGACATATGTTACATCTAAAAATGTCAAGGTCAAAGGTCAAATCTCAAGGTCAGAGGTCATGATACACCTTGTTTGCAGTATAGCTCAAAAACCATACAAAATTGAAGCAGACATGTAATGGGGAAAATACTCGTCTCATTTAGACCTTTATTTGATATAAAGGGTCGAACACTGTACGACAAACCGTTTTCGAGTTATGGCCCTTAACGCGTTTCGGCTTATCTGTTTTTGGCTTATAACTTTTAAACCGTCAGAGATAATATAGTAAACATATGGGTTTTTTGTGACCGTCATTATATCTCCTTCAATTTAAGACCAAAGTCGAATGGTTACGGGCAGCCATTTTCAAAATGGCTGACACCGTAAACAGTTTTTATGAAATAACACTTAAACCGTACAAAATTGAAGCGGACAATACAAGGAAAAAATGTTCGCCATGTCGAAATCTACAAAAAGTGTTTCAGGTGCAAAAGCGTAAAACTTGTCGTTTTTGAGTTATCGCCCTTGATTCGTATTTTTAAAATGATTTTTTGTTTATAACTTTTTAACCATAAAAGATGGTGAATGAAACATAGGGTTTATTTCAAAGAGAATTGAATTACCTACAATTTGAACCCAAACAGTACATGATTTGGTTGAACCGTTCCAAAATGGCGGCCAAAACAAGTTTCGCGAGACATGTTTTTAGCCAATAACTTGAAAACCATAACAGATAGTATAGTAAACATGTATACTTAAATGAATCAGAATGCAAAGAGCTACAATTTGAGTCCAAGGTCAAAGGTCATAGGTCAAGGTCATTCCCTAGCAACAAGGTAACCTTAATGAAAAGTCCATAGCAACCATACATATTCTTAAACCAGACTTCTTTCTGAGTTTAGATGTAAGTTTTTTTTCAACCGGAAGTGACATTTAGTCCATAGCAACCGACATAAAAGTCCTTAGCAACCATACTTTTTCTGACTCTAGGCCCCCTGATCTTCATTCTGGAGCATATATCAAAATAATTGGCAACATCTTGTCATAAACAAAGTGACTCAAATGTCTTTAGAACTTGTATAAAATACCATAACAAATACATAAGACAGGGAAAGACCTCACATTTGTTCTCTGAACAAATGACTTTTTATTATTATTCTTTTTTTTTTCTTCCAGTCGGGTAGAAAAAGTGCCTTGACCGATTTTCATGAAATTTTGCACACTTACTCAGCACTACCAGGAATAGACTAGGCTATGGACACGACGCTTAATTATTTGTAGTTTCAGCGCAATAGCGCAAAACGCTGTTTACCCTTGTTATCAGGTGAGCTCAGAAACGGTAATAGTTATCAAGATTCTGTTTAGTGGAAATGGTAGCTTACATCCTGGTGATGATTTATCATGCAAAAACAATGCTGTAATTTACTTCCTGGTTGCGCGCGTATGGCGCAAACTTGGCGCAAAATGTCAATGTTGTCCGATTTTGATGAAATTTTGCACAGTTGCTGAAAATAATGAGCTCTCGCGTTGTAGCTAAAAATAAAGTCTGTACCTGGCCCCGTTTTGAAGTTACGCCCCTTTCTGGTTTTTACTCAAAAATCGCTAATTTAGCCAAAAATAAACTTTTCCGTGTGGAAATTTTTGGTGCCCCCTCTCCGTAAAAATGTGCCCGACTGAAATCTGTCAAACATTCCAGCCGGGTCGCATTATTTGTTTTTATACAAATTTTTTTTCTATTTTTTCGAAATTTCAAAAAACGTAACTTGACCCCTCTTTGTACTTTTGTCAAATGCACCGGAAGTGCCAAAATGCTGTCAAAACTAGCTGATATCCTAGCCAAATGTATGCACTAAAAGTCCCCGTTTACAAAAATGTCCTCTGGTTAATGAGTTTTTCAAAATTAAAGTTTTCTGCAGTCCCGTAAAACACACAAATTCCTGACGAATTTCCTCCAAATTTCACTATTCAACGTTATTCCTGTTTCGAAAATTGAATGTTTTCACTAAATTCGTCCTTAACTATTTAAAATAATCCAAAATGAACTAATTATGTCATTATTTTTGCCTGTCATCAAATGTTGTAAACTATTGTCAAAAGATTCCCGTGTCATTTCTATAACAGGCACATTCCAATTATAAACTTGCTCATCCGTGACGTTCATGTATTCTAACTGTATACGTTGAGAGAATGGAAAATCAATATAGGTCTGACCCCTGCAAAGTCTACCGCTGTACTGAGAAATCTAAAAACTAAGTCGTAAAGTCATTCAAAAATGACGTCAAAGCGCGAGACACCAAGGATACCCAGATCAACAAAGTGATGTCGCCACCTAGTTTTGAATGAATAAAATAAAATCACTCGTCCCCGCTCGCCCCCCCCCCCCCCCGTTTTCCATTGCGATTTACTGATTGTTGTTTGTTTAAAACAAGAAAACAAAAGAAATAAACAAAATGAAACAAAACAAATAAAACAAAACAAAACAAAAAAAAAACACACAAAAGAAAAAAACTTAAATGTCCCCGCCCCCATCTTTTCAGATACATGTATGGCAATAACATACATGTATGAACTACCCCCCCCCCCCTTTTTTGAAAAACCAGCAAAAACAAAACAAACAAACAAACAAATGCCAGCAATGAGGCTCTTAACGGGGGAAAATCAGCCGTTTAATTAAGGTCTTTCCCTTTCCAAAGGGAAGACCTTATTGTATATCGTCGGCCTATTATTATTATTATTCTTTTTTTTTTTTCTTCCAGTCGGGTAGAAAAAGTGCCTTGACCGATTTTCATGAAATTTTGCACACTTACTCAGCACTACCAGGAATAGACTAGGCTATGGACACGACGCTTAATTATTTGTAGTTTCAGCGCAATAGCGCAAAACGCTGTTTACCCTTGTTATCAGGTGAGCTCAGAAACGGTAATAGTTATCAAGATTCTGTTTAGTGGAAATGGTAGCTTACATCCTGGTGATGATTTATCATGCAAAAACAATGCTGTAATTTACTTCCTGGTTGCGCGCGTATGGCGCAAACTTGGCGCAAAATGTCAATGTTGTCCGATTTTGATGAAATTTTGCACAGTTGCTGAGAATAATGAGCTCTCGCGTTGTAGCTAAAAATAAAGTCTGTACCTGGCCCCGTTTTGAAGTTACGCCCCTTTCTGGTTTTTACTCAAAAATCGCTAATTTAGCCAAAAATAAACTTTTCCGTGTGGAAATTTTTGGTGCCCCCTCTCCGTAAAAATGTGCCCGACTGAAATCTGTCAAACATTCCAGCCGGGTCGCATTATTTGTTTTTATACAAATTTTTTTTCTATTTTTTCGAAATTTCAAAAAACGTAACTTGACCCCTCTTTGTACTTTTGTCAAATGCACCGGAAGTGCCAAAATGCTGTCAAAACTAGCTGATATCCTAGCCAAATGTATGCACTAAAAGTCCCCGTTTACAAAAATGTCCTCTGGTTAATGAGTTTTTCAAAATTAAAGTTTTCTGCAGTCCCGTAAAACACACAAATTCCTGACGAATTTCCTCCAAATTTCACTATTCAACGTTATTCCTGTTTCGAAAATTGAATGTTTTCACTAAATTCGTCCTTAACTATTTAAAATAATCCAAAATGAACTAATTATGTCATTATTTTTGCCTGTCATCAAATGTTGTAAACTATTGTCAAAAGATTCCCGTGTCATTTCTATAACAGGCACATTCCAATTATAAACTTGCTCATCCGTGACGTTCATGTATTCTAACTGTATACGTTGAGAGAATGGAAAATCAATATAGGTCTGACCCCTGCAAAGTCTACCGCTGTACTGAGAAATCTAAAAACTAAGTCGTAAAGTCATTCAAAAATGACGTAAAAGCGCGAGACACCAAGGATACCCAGATCAACAAAGTGATGTCGCCACCTAGTTTTGAATGAATAAAATAAAATCACTCGTCCCCGCTCGCCCCCCCCCCCCCCCCCCGTTTTCCATTGCGATTTACTGATTGTTGTTTGTTTAAAACAAGAAAACAAAAGAAATAAACAAAATGAAACAAAACAAATAAAACAAAACAAAACAAAAAAAAAACACACAAAAGAAAAAAACTTAAATGTCCCCGCCCCCATCTTTTCAGATACATGTATGGCAATAACATACATGTATGAACTACCCCCCCCCCTTTTTTGAAAAACCAGCAAAAACAAAACAAACAAACAAACAAATGCCAGCAATGAGGCTCTTAACGGGGGAAAATCAGCCGTTTAATTAAGGTCTTTCCCTTTCCAAAGGGAAGACCTTATTGTATTTCGTCGGCCTATTATTATTAAGGTCTTTCCCACTACAGTGGAAAGACCTTACTGTATTTCTTATGGTTATTATTATTTTTCTTCTTCTTTTCCGCTGTAAATGTCGCAAAAGTGTCGCGACATATCTTTACGATACTTCTTGCGTTAACTCGGTCATACCCAGACTCGCCTTGACCGCAACCTGAAAACCGAACTATTTTTAGTAACGGAGTTATCTGCCCCAGACCAAAAACCCTTGTTATCAGATAACCGCAGAAACCGTAACTGATATCAAAAATTTAAAATGTGGGAAATGTTGCTGGACTCATGGGAACATGTCATCATGAAAAAAAAAAATTTTCAATCAACTTCCTGGTTACGCGTTTTTGAGTCGAAACCTGTCGTGACACGTCAAATTTTTTTTCTTCAAAACGGTTAGTCCTAGAGACTTGGGACCTTCACCAATCATCCTAAGTGACATATGTTACATCTAAAAATGTCAAGGTCAAAGGTCAAATCTCAAGGTCAGAGGTCATGATACACCTTGTTTGCAGTATAGCTCAAAAACCATACAAAATTGAAGCAGACATGTAATGGGGAAAATACTCGTCTCATTTAGACCTTTATTTGATATAAAGGGTCGAACACTGTACGACAAACCGTTTTCGAGTTATGGCCCTTAACGCGTTTCGGCTTATCTGTTTTTGGCTTATAACTTTTAAACCGTCAGAGATAATATAGTAAACATATGGGTTTTTTGTGACCGTCATTATATCTCCTTCAATTTAAGACCAAAGTCGAATGGTTACGGGCAGCCATTTTCAAAATGGCTGACACCGTAAACAGTTTTTATGAAATAACACTTAAACCGTACAAAATTGAAGCGGACAATACAAGGAAAAAATGTTCGCCATGTCGAAATCTACAAAAAGTGTTTCAGGTGCAAAAGCGTAAAACTTGTCGTTTTTGAGTTATCGCCCTTGATTCGTATTTTTAAAATGATTTTTTGTTTATAACTTTTTAACCATAAAAGATGGTGAATGAAACATAGGGTTTATTTCAAAGAGAATTGAATTACCTACAATTTGAACCCAAACAGTACATGATTTGGTTGAACCGTTCCAAAATGGCGGCCAAAACAAGTTTCGCGAGACATGTTTTTAGCCAATAACTTGAAAACCATAACAGATAGTATAGTAAACATGTATACTTAAATGAATCAGAATGCAAAGAGCTACAATTTGAGTCCAAGGTCAAAGGTCATAGGTCAAGGTCATTCCCTAGCAACAAGGTAACCTTAATGAAAAGTCCATAGCAACCATACATATTCTTAAACCAGACTTCTTTCTGAGTTTAGATGTAAGTTTTTTTTCAACCGGAAGTGACATTTAGTCCATAGCAACCGACATAAAAGTCCTTAGCAACCATACTTTTTCTGACTCTAGGCCCCCTGATCTTCATTCTGGAGCATATATCAAAATAATTGGCAACATCTTGTCATAAACAAAGTGACTCAAATGTCTTTAGAACTTGTATAAAATACCATAACAAATACATAAGACAGGGAAAGACCTCACATTTGTTCTCTGAACAAATGACTTTTTATTATTATTCTTTTTTTTTTTTCTTCCAGTCGGGTAGAAAAAGTGCCTTGACCGATTTTCATGAAATTTTGCACACTTACTCAGCACTACCAGGAATAGACTAGGCTATGGACACGACGCTTAATTATTTGTAGTTTCAGCGCAATAGCGCAAAACGCTGTTTACCCTTGTTATCAGGTGAGCTCAGAAACGGTAATAGTTATCAAGATTCTGTTTAGTGGAAATGGTAGCTTACATCCTGGTGATGATTTATCATGCAAAAACAATGCTGTAATTTACTTCCTGGTTGCGCGCGTATGGCGCAAACTTGGCGCAAAATGTCAATGTTGTCCGATTTTGATGAAATTTTGCACAGTTGCTGAAAATAATGAGCTCTCGCGTTGTAGCTAAAAATAAAGTCTGTACCTGGCCCCGTTTTGAAGTTACGCCCCTTTCTGGTTTTTACTCAAAAATCGCTAATTTAGCCAAAAATAAACTTTTCCGTGTGGAAATTTTTGGTGCCCCCTCTCCGTAAAAATGTGCCCGACTGAAATCTGTCAAACATTCCAGCCGGGTCGCATTATTTGTTTTTATACAAATTTTTTTTCTATTTTTTCGAAATTTCAAAAAACGTAACTTGACCCCTCTTTGTACTTTTGTCAAATGCACCGGAAGTGCCAAAATGCTGTCAAAACTAGCTGATATCCTAGCCAAATGTATGCACTAAAAGTCCCCGTTTACAAAAATGTCCTCTGGTTAATGAGTTTTTCAAAATTAAAGTTTTCTGCAGTCCCGTAAAACACACAAATTCCTGACGAATTTCCTCCAAATTTCACTATTCAACGTTATTCCTGTTTCGAAAATTGAATGTTTTCACTAAATTCGTCCTTAACTATTTAAAATAATCCAAAATGAACTAATTATGTCATTATTTTTGCCTGTCATCAAATGTTGTAAACTATTGTCAAAAGATTCCCGTGTCATTTCTATAACAGGCACATTCCAATTATAAACTTGCTCATCCGTGACGTTCATGTATTCTAACTGTATACGTTGAGAGAATGGAAAATCAATATAGGTCTGACCCCTGCAAAGTCTACCGCTGTACTGAGAAATCTAAAAACTAAGTCGTAAAGTCATTCAAAAATGACGTAAAAGCGCGAGACACCAAGGATACCCAGATCAACAAAGTGATGTCGCCACCTAGTTTTGAATGAATAAAATAAAATCACTCGTCCCCGCTCGCCCCCCCCCCCCCCGTTTTCCATTGCGATTTACTGATTGTTGTTTGTTTAAAACAAGAAAACAAAAGAAATAAACAAAATGAAACAAAACAAATAAAACAAAACAAAACAAAAAAAAAACACACAAAAGAAAAAAACTTAAATGTCCCCGCCCCCATCTTTTCAGATACATGTATGGCAATAACATACATGTATGAACTACCCCCCCCCCCCTTTTTTGAAAAACCAGCAAAAACAAAACAAACAAACAAACAAATGCCAGCAATGAGGCTCTTAACGGGGGAAAATCAGCCGTTTAATTAAGGTCTTTCCCTTTCCAAAGGGAAGACCTTATTGTATATCGTCGGCCTATTATTATTATTATTCTTTTTTTTTTTTCTTCCAGTCGGGTAGAAAAAGTGCCTTGACCGATTTTCATGAAATTTTGCACACTTACTCAGCACTACCAGGAATAGACTAGGCTATGGACACGACGCTTAATTATTTGTAGTTTCAGCGCAATAGCGCAAAACGCTGTTTACCCTTGTTATCAGGTGAGCTCAGAAACGGTAATAGTTATCAAGATTCTGTTTAGTGGAAATGGTAGCTTACATCCTGGTGATGATTTATCATGCAAAAACAATGCTGTAATTTACTTCCTGGTTGCGCGCGTATGGCGCAAACTTGGCGCAAAATGTCAATGTTGTCCGATTTTGATGAAATTTTGCACAGTTGCTGAGAATAATGAGCTCTCGCGTTGTAGCTAAAAATAAAGTCTGTACCTGGCCCCGTTTTGAAGTTACGCCCCTTTCTGGTTTTTACTCAAAAATCGCTAATTTAGCCAAAAATAAACTTTTCCGTGTGGAAATTTTTGGTGCCCCCTCTCCGTAAAAATGTGCCCGACTGAAATCTGTCAAACATTCCAGCCGGGTCGCATTATTTGTTTTTATACAAATTTTTTTTCTATTTTTTCGAAATTTCAAAAAACGTAACTTGACCCCTCTTTGTACTTTTGTCAAATGCACCGGAAGTGCCAAAATGCTGTCAAAACTAGCTGATATCCTAGCCAAATGTATGCACTAAAAGTCCCCGTTTACAAAAATGTCCTCTGGTTAATGAGTTTTTCAAAATTAAAGTTTTCTGCAGTCCCGTAAAACACACAAATTCCTGACGAATTTCCTCCAAATTTCACTATTCAACGTTATTCCTGTTTCGAAAATTGAATGTTTTCACTAAATTCGTCCTTAACTATTTAAAATAATCCAAAATGAACTAATTATGTCATTATTTTTGCCTGTCATCAAATGTTGTAAACTATTGTCAAAAGATTCCCGTGTCATTTCTATAACAGGCACATTCCAATTATAAACTTGCTCATCCGTGACGTTCATGTATTCTAACTGTATACGTTGAGAGAATGGAAAATCAATATAGGTCTGACCCCTGCAAAGTCTACCGCTGTACTGAGAAATCTAAAAACTAAGTCGTAAAGTCATTCAAAAATGACGTAAAAGCGCGAGACACCAAGGATACCCAGATCAACAAAGTGATGTCGCCACCTAGTTTTGAATGAATAAAATAAAATCACTCGTCCCCGCTCGCCCCCCCCCCCCCCCCGTTTTCCATTGCGATTTACTGATTGTTGTTTGTTTAAAACAAGAAAACAAAAGAAATAAACAAAATGAAACAAAACAAATAAAACAAAACAAAACAAAAAAAAAACACACAAAAGAAAAAAACTTAAATGTCCCCGCCCCCATCTTTTCAGATACATGTATGGCAATAACATACATGTATGAACTACCCCCCCCCCCTTTTTTGAAAAACCAGCAAAAACAAAACAAACAAACAAACAAATGCCAGCAATGAGGCTCTTAACGGGGGAAAATCAGCCGTTTAATTAAGGTCTTTCCCTTTCCAAAGGGAAGACCTTATTGTATTTCGTCGGCCTATTATTATTAAGGTCTTTCCCACTACAGTGGAAAGACCTTACTGTATTTCTTATGGTTATTATTATTTTTCTTCTTCTTTTCCGCTGTAAATGTCGCAAAAGTGTCGCGACATATCTTTACGATACTTCTTGCGTTAACTCGGTCATACCCAGACTCGCCTTGACCGCAACCTGAAAACCGAACTATTTTTAGTAACGGAGTTATCTGCCCCAGACCAAAAACCCTTGTTATCAGATAACCGCAGAAACCGTAACTGATATCAAAAATTTAAAATGTGGGAAATGTTGCTGGACTCATGGGAACATGTCATCATGAAAAAAAAAAATTTTCAATCAACTTCCTGGTTACGCGTTTTTGAGTCGAAACCTGTCGTGACACGTCAAATTTTTTTTCTTCAAAACGGTTAGTCCTAGAGACTTGGGACCTTCACCAATCATCCTAAGTGACATATGTTACATCTAAAAATGTCAAGGTCAAAGGTCAAATCTCAAGGTCAGAGGTCATGATACACCTTGTTTGCAGTATAGCTCAAAAACCATACAAAATTGAAGCAGACATGTAATGGGGAAAATACTCGTCTCATTTAGACCTTTATTTGATATAAAGGGTCGAACACTGTACGACAAACCGTTTTCGAGTTATGGCCCTTAACGCGTTTCGGCTTATCTGTTTTTGGCTTATAACTTTTAAACCGTCAGAGATAATATAGTAAACATATGGGTTTTTTGTGACCGTCATTATATCTCCTTCAATTTAAGACCAAAGTCGAATGGTTACGGGCAGCCATTTTCAAAATGGCTGACACCGTAAACAGTTTTTATGAAATAACACTTAAACCGTACAAAATTGAAGCGGACAATACAAGGAAAAAATGTTCGCCATGTCGAAATCTACAAAAAGTGTTTCAGGTGCAAAAGCGTAAAACTTGTCGTTTTTGAGTTATCGCCCTTGATTCGTATTTTTAAAATGATTTTTTGTTTATAACTTTTTAACCATAAAAGATGGTGAATGAAACATAGGGTTTATTTCAAAGAGAATTGAATTACCTACAATTTGAACCCAAACAGTACATGATTTGGTTGAACCGTTCCAAAATGGCGGCCAAAACAAGTTTCGCGAGACATGTTTTTAGCCAATAACTTGAAAACCATAACAGATAGTATAGTAAACATGTATACTTAAATGAATCAGAATGCAAAGAGCTACAATTTGAGTCCAAGGTCAAAGGTCATAGGTCAAGGTCATTCCCTAGCAACAAGGTAACCTTAATGAAAAGTCCATAGCAACCATACATATTCTTAAACCAGACTTCTTTCTGAGTTTAGATGTAAGTTTTTTTTCAACCGGAAGTGACATTTAGTCCATAGCAACCGACATAAAAGTCCTTAGCAACCATACTTTTTCTGACTCTAGGCCCCCTGATCTTCATTCTGGAGCATATATCAAAATAATTGGCAACATCTTGTCATAAACAAAGTGACTCAAATGTCTTTAGAACTTGTATAAAATACCATAACAAATACATAAGACAGGGAAAGACCTCACATTTGTTCTCTGAACAAATGACTTTTTATTATTATTCTTTTTTTTTTTTCTTCCAGTCGGGTAGAAAAAGTGCCTTGACCGATTTTCATGAAATTTTGCACACTTACTCAGCACTACCAGGAATAGACTAGGCTATGGACACGACGCTTAATTATTTGTAGTTTCAGCGCAATAGCGCAAAACGCTGTTTACCCTTGTTATCAGGTGAGCTCAGAAACGGTAATAGTTATCAAGATTCTGTTTAGTGGAAATGGTAGCTTACATCCTGGTGATGATTTATCATGCAAAAACAATGCTGTAATTTACTTCCTGGTTGCGCGCGTATGGCGCAAACTTGGCGCAAAATGTCAATGTTGTCCGATTTTGATGAAATTTTGCACAGTTGCTGAAAATAATGAGCTCTCGCGTTGTAGCTAAAAATAAAGTCTGTACCTGGCCCCGTTTTGAAGTTACGCCCCTTTCTGGTTTTTACTCAAAAATCGCTAATTTAGCCAAAAATAAACTTTTCCGTGTGGAAATTTTTGGTGCCCCCTCTCCGTAAAAATGTGCCCGACTGAAATCTGTCAAACATTCCAGCCGGGTCGCATTATTTGTTTTTATACAAATTTTTTTTCTATTTTTTCGAAATTTCAAAAAACGTAACTTGACCCCTCTTTGTACTTTTGTCAAATGCACCGGAAGTGCCAAAATGCTGTCAAAACTAGCTGATATCCTAGCCAAATGTATGCACTAAAAGTCCCCGTTTACAAAAATGTCCTCTGGTTAATGAGTTTTTCAAAATTAAAGTTTTCTGCAGTCCCGTAAAACACACAAATTCCTGACGAATTTCCTCCAAATTTCACTATTCAACGTTATTCCTGTTTCGAAAATTGAATGTTTTCACTAAATTCGTCCTTAACTATTTAAAATAATCCAAAATGAACTAATTATGTCATTATTTTTGCCTGTCATCAAATGTTGTAAACTATTGTCAAAAGATTCCCGTGTCATTTCTATAACAGGCACATTCCAATTATAAACTTGCTCATCCGTGACGTTCATGTATTCTAACTGTATACGTTGAGAGAATGGAAAATCAATATAGGTCTGACCCCTGCAAAGTCTACCGCTGTACTGAGAAATCTAAAAACTAAGTCGTAAAGTCATTCAAAAATGACGTCAAAGCGCGAGACACCAAGGATACCCAGATCAACAAAGTGATGTCGCCACCTAGTTTTGAATGAATAAAATAAAATCACTCGTCCCCGCTCGCCCCCCCCCCCCCGTTTTCCATTGCGATTTACTGATTGTTGTTTGTTTAAAACAAGAAAACAAAAGAAATAAACAAAATGAAACAAAACAAATAAAACAAAACAAAACAAAAAAAAAACACACAAAAGAAAAAAACTTAAATGTCCCCGCCCCCATCTTTTCAGATACATGTATGGCAATAACATACATGTATGAACTACCCCCCCCCCCTTTTTTGAAAAACCAGCAAAAACAAAACAAACAAACAAACAAATGCCAGCAATGAGGCTCTTAACGGGGGAAAATCAGCCGTTTAATTAAGGTCTTTCCCTTTCCAAAGGGAAGACCTTATTGTATATCGTCGGCCTATTATTATTATTATTCTTTTTTTTTTTTCTTCCAGTCGGGTAGAAAAAGTGCCTTGACCGATTTTCATGAAATTTTGCACACTTACTCAGCACTACCAGGAATAGACTAGGCTATGGACACGACGCTTAATTATTTGTAGTTTCAGCGCAATAGCGCAAAACGCTGTTTACCCTTGTTATCAGGTGAGCTCAGAAACGGTAATAGTTATCAAGATTCTGTTTAGTGGAAATGGTAGCTTACATCCTGGTGATGATTTATCATGCAAAAACAATGCTGTAATTTACTTCCTGGTTGCGCGCGTATGGCGCAAACTTGGCGCAAAATGTCAATGTTGTCCGATTTTGATGAAATTTTGCACAGTTGCTGAGAATAATGAGCTCTCGCGTTGTAGCTAAAAATAAAGTCTGTACCTGGCCCCGTTTTGAAGTTACGCCCCTTTCTGGTTTTTACTCAAAAATCGCTAATTTAGCCAAAAATAAACTTTTCCGTGTGGAAATTTTTGGTGCCCCCTCTCCGTAAAAATGTGCCCGACTGAAATCTGTCAAACATTCCAGCCGGGTCGCATTATTTGTTTTTATACAAATTTTTTTTCTATTTTTTCGAAATTTCAAAAAACGTAACTTGACCCCTCTTTGTACTTTTGTCAAATGCACCGGAAGTGCCAAAATGCTGTCAAAACTAGCTGATATCCTAGCCAAATGTATGCACTAAAAGTCCCCGTTTACAAAAATGTCCTCTGGTTAATGAGTTTTTCAAAATTAAAGTTTTCTGCAGTCCCGTAAAACACACAAATTCCTGACGAATTTCCTCCAAATTTCACTATTCAACGTTATTCCTGTTTCGAAAATTGAATGTTTTCACTAAATTCGTCCTTAACTATTTAAAATAATCCAAAATGAACTAATTATGTCATTATTTTTGCCTGTCATCAAATGTTGTAAACTATTGTCAAAAGATTCCCGTGTCATTTCTATAACAGGCACATTCCAATTATAAACTTGCTCATCCGTGACGTTCATGTATTCTAACTGTATACGTTGAGAGAATGGAAAATCAATATAGGTCTGACCCCTGCAAAGTCTACCGCTGTACTGAGAAATCTAAAAACTAAGTCGTAAAGTCATTCAAAAATGACGTCAAAGCGCGAGACACCAAGGATACCCAGATCAACAAAGTGATGTCGCCACCTAGTTTTGAATGAATAAAATAAAATCACTCGTCCCCGCTCGCCCCCCCCCCCCGTTTTCCATTGCGATTTACTGATTGTTGTTTGTTTAAAACAAGAAAACAAAAGAAATAAACAAAATGAAACAAAACAAATAAAACAAAACAAAACAAAAAAAAAACACACAAAAGAAAAAAACTTAAATGTCCCCGCCCCCATCTTTTCAGATACATGTATGGCAATAACATACATGTATGAACTACCCCCCCCCCTTTTTTGAAAAACCAGCAAAAACAAAACAAACAAACAAACAAATGCCAGCAATGAGGCTCTTAACGGGGGAAAATCAGCCGTTTAATTAAGGTCTTTCCCTTTCCAAAGGGAAGACCTTATTGTATATCGTCGGCCTATTATTATTATTATTCTTTTTTTTTTTTCTTCCAGTCGGGTAGAAAAAGTGCCTTGACCGATTTTCATGAAATTTTGCACACTTACTCAGCACTACCAGGAATAGACTAGGCTATGGACACGACGCTTAATTATTTGTAGTTTCAGCGCAATAGCGCAAAACGCTGTTTACCCTTGTTATCAGGTGAGCTCAGAAACGGTAATAGTTATCAAGATTCTGTTTAGTGGAAATGGTAGCTTACATCCTGGTGATGATTTATCATGCAAAAACAATGCTGTAATTTACTTCCTGGTTGCGCGCGTATGGCGCAAACTTGGCGCAAAATGTCAATGTTGTCCGATTTTGATGAAATTTTGCACAGTTGCTGAGAATAATGAGCTCTCGCGTTGTAGCTAAAAATAAAGTCTGTACCTGGCCCCGTTTTGAAGTTACGCCCCTTTCTGGTTTTTACTCAAAAATCGCTAATTTAGCCAAAAATAAACTTTTCCGTGTGGAAATTTTTGGTGCCCCCTCTCCGTAAAAATGTGCCCGACTGAAATCTGTCAAACATTCCAGCCGGGTCGCATTATTTGTTTTTATACAAATTTTTTTTCTATTTTTTCGAAATTTCAAAAAACGTAACTTGACCCCTCTTTGTACTTTTGTCAAATGCACCGGAAGTGCCAAAATGCTGTCAAAACTAGCTGATATCCTAGCCAAATGTATGCACTAAAAGTCCCCGTTTACAAAAATGTCCTCTGGTTAATGAGTTTTTCAAAATTAAAGTTTTCTGCAGTCCCGTAAAACACACAAATTCCTGACGAATTTCCTCCAAATTTCACTATTCAACGTTATTCCTGTTTCGAAAATTGAATGTTTTCACTAAATTCGTCCTTAACTATTTAAAATAATCCAAAATGAACTAATTATGTCATTATTTTTGCCTGTCATCAAATGTTGTAAACTATTGTCAAAAGATTCCCGTGTCATTTCTATAACAGGCACATTCCAATTATAAACTTGCTCATCCGTGACGTTCATGTATTCTAACTGTATACGTTGAGAGAATGGAAAATCAATATAGGTCTGACCCCTGCAAAGTCTACCGCTGTACTGAGAAATCTAAAAACTAAGTCGTAAAGTCATTCAAAAATGACGTCAAAGCGCGAGACACCAAGGATACCCAGATCAACAAAGTGATGTCGCCACCTAGTTTTGAATGAATAAAATAAAATCACTCGTCCCCGCTCGCCCCCCCCCCCGTTTTCCATTGCGATTTACTGATTGTTGTTTGTTTAAAACAAGAAAACAAAAGAAATAAACAAAATGAAACAAAACAAATAAAACAAAACAAAACAAAAAAAAAACACACAAAAGAAAAAAACTTAAATGTCCCCGCCCCCATCTTTTCAGATACATGTATGGCAATAACATACATGTATGAACTACCCCCCCCCCCCTTTTTTGAAAAACCAGCAAAAACAAAACAAACAAACAAACAAATGCCAGCAATGAGGCTCTTAACGGGGGAAAATCAGCCGTTTAATTAAGGTCTTTCCCTTTCCAAAGGGAAGACCTTATTGTATATCGTCGGCCTATTATTATTATTATTCTTTTTTTTTTTTCTTCCAGTCGGGTAGAAAAAGTGCCTTGACCGATTTTCATGAAATTTTGCACACTTACTCAGCACTACCAGGAATAGACTAGGCTATGGACACGACGCTTAATTATTTGTAGTTTCAGCGCAATAGCGCAAAACGCTGTTTACCCTTGTTATCAGGTGAGCTCAGAAACGGTAATAGTTATCAAGATTCTGTTTAGTGGAAATGGTAGCTTACATCCTGGTGATGATTTATCATGCAAAAACAATGCTGTAATTTACTTCCTGGTTGCGCGCGTATGGCGCAAACTTGGCGCAAAATGTCAATGTTGTCCGATTTTGATGAAATTTTGCACAGTTGCTGAGAATAATGAGCTCTCGCGTTGTAGCTAAAAATAAAGTCTGTACCTGGCCCCGTTTTGAAGTTACGCCCCTTTCTGGTTTTTACTCAAAAATCGCTAATTTAGCCAAAAATAAACTTTTCCGTGTGGAAATTTTTGGTGCCCCCTCTCCGTAAAAATGTGCCCGACTGAAATCTGTCAAACATTCCAGCCGGGTCGCATTATTTGTTTTTATACAAATTTTTTTTCTATTTTTTCGAAATTTCAAAAAACGTAACTTGACCCCTCTTTGTACTTTTGTCAAATGCACCGGAAGTGCCAAAATGCTGTCAAAACTAGCTGATATCCTAGCCAAATGTATGCACTAAAAGTCCCCGTTTACAAAAATGTCCTCTGGTTAATGAGTTTTTCAAAATTAAAGTTTTCTGCAGTCCCGTAAAACACACAAATTCCTGACGAATTTCCTCCAAATTTCACTATTCAACGTTATTCCTGTTTCGAAAATTGAATGTTTTCACTAAATTCGTCCTTAACTATTTAAAATAATCCAAAATGAACTAATTATGTCATTATTTTTGCCTGTCATCAAATGTTGTAAACTATTGTCAAAAGATTCCCGTGTCATTTCTATAACAGGCACATTCCAATTATAAACTTGCTCATCCGTGACGTTCATGTATTCTAACTGTATACGTTGAGAGAATGGAAAATCAATATAGGTCTGACCCCTGCAAAGTCTACCGCTGTACTGAGAAATCTAAAAACTAAGTCGTAAAGTCATTCAAAAATGACGTAAAAGCGCGAGACACCAAGGATACCCAGATCAACAAAGTGATGTCGCCACCTAGTTTTGAATGAATAAAATAAAATCACTCGTCCCCGCTCGCCCCCCCCCCCCGTTTTCCATTGCGATTTACTGATTGTTGTTTGTTTAAAACAAGAAAACAAAAGAAATAAACAAAATGAAACAAAACAAATAAAACAAAACAAAACAAAAAAAAAACACACAAAAGAAAAAAACTTAAATGTCCCCGCCCCCATCTTTTCAGATACATGTATGGCAATAACATACATGTATGAACTACCCCCCCCCCTTTTTTGAAAAACCAGCAAAAACAAAACAAACAAACAAACAAATGCCAGCAATGAGGCTCTTAACGGGGGAAAATCAGCCGTTTAATTAAGGTCTTTCCCTTTCCAAAGGGAAGACCTTATTGTATTTCGTCGGCCTATTATTATTAAGGTCTTTCCCACTACAGTGGAAAGACCTTACTGTATTTCTTATGGTTATTATTATTTTTCTTCTTCTTTTCCGCTGTAAATGTCGCAAAAGTGTCGCGACATATCTTTACGATACTTCTTGCGTTAACTCGGTCATACCCAGACTCGCCTTGACCGCAACCTGAAAACCGAACTATTTTTAGTAACGGAGTTATCTGCCCCAGACCAAAAACCCTTGTTATCAGATAACCGCAGAAACCGTAACTGATATCAAAAATTTAAAATGTGGGAAATGTTGCTGGACTCATGGGAACATGTCATCATGAAAAAAAAAAATTTTCAATCAACTTCCTGGTTACGCGTTTTTGAGTCGAAACCTGTCGTGACACGTCAAATTTTTTTTCTTCAAAACGGTTAGTCCTAGAGACTTGGGACCTTCACCAATCATCCTAAGTGACATATGTTACATCTAAAAATGTCAAGGTCAAAGGTCAAATCTCAAGGTCAGAGGTCATGATACACCTTGTTTGCAGTATAGCTCAAAAACCATACAAAATTGAAGCAGACATGTAATGGGGAAAATACTCGTCTCATTTAGACCTTTATTTGATATAAAGGGTCGAACACTGTACGACAAACCGTTTTCGAGTTATGGCCCTTAACGCGTTTCGGCTTATCTGTTTTTGGCTTATAACTTTTAAACCGTCAGAGATAATATAGTAAACATATGGGTTTTTTGTGACCGTCATTATATCTCCTTCAATTTAAGACCAAAGTCGAATGGTTACGGGCAGCCATTTTCAAAATGGCTGACACCGTAAACAGTTTTTATGAAATAACACTTAAACCGTACAAAATTGAAGCGGACAATACAAGGAAAAAATGTTCGCCATGTCGAAATCTACAAAAAGTGTTTCAGGTGCAAAAGCGTAAAACTTGTCGTTTTTGAGTTATCGCCCTTGATTCGTATTTTTAAAATGATTTTTTGTTTATAACTTTTTAACCATAAAAGATGGTGAATGAAACATAGGGTTTATTTCAAAGAGAATTGAATTACCTACAATTTGAACCCAAACAGTACATGATTTGGTTGAACCGTTCCAAAATGGCGGCCAAAACAAGTTTCGCGAGACATGTTTTTAGCCAATAACTTGAAAACCATAACAGATAGTATAGTAAACATGTATACTTAAATGAATCAGAATGCAAAGAGCTACAATTTGAGTCCAAGGTCAAAGGTCATAGGTCAAGGTCATTCCCTAGCAACAAGGTAACCTTAATGAAAAGTCCATAGCAACCATACATATTCTTAAACCAGACTTCTTTCTGAGTTTAGATGTAAGTTTTTTTTCAACCGGAAGTGACATTTAGTCCATAGCAACCGACATAAAAGTCCTTAGCAACCATACTTTTTCTGACTCTAGGCCCCCTGATCTTCATTCTGGAGCATATATCAAAATAATTGGCAACATCTTGTCATAAACAAAGTGACTCAAATGTCTTTAGAACTTGTATAAAATACCATAACAAATACATAAGACAGGGAAAGACCTCACATTTGTTCTCTGAACAAATGACTTTTTATTATTATTCTTTTTTTTTTTTCTTCCAGTCGGGTAGAAAAAGTGCCTTGACCGATTTTCATGAAATTTTGCACACTTACTCAGCACTACCAGGAATAGACTAGGCTATGGACACGACGCTTAATTATTTGTAGTTTCAGCGCAATAGCGCAAAACGCTGTTTACCCTTGTTATCAGGTGAGCTCAGAAACGGTAATAGTTATCAAGATTCTGTTTAGTGGAAATGGTAGCTTACATCCTGGTGATGATTTATCATGCAAAAACAATGCTGTAATTTACTTCCTGGTTGCGCGCGTATGGCGCAAACTTGGCGCAAAATGTCAATGTTGTCCGATTTTGATGAAATTTTGCACAGTTGCTGAAAATAATGAGCTCTCGCGTTGTAGCTAAAAATAAAGTCTGTACCTGGCCCCGTTTTGAAGTTACGCCCCTTTCTGGTTTTTACTCAAAAATCGCTAATTTAGCCAAAAATAAACTTTTCCGTGTGGAAATTTTTGGTGCCCCCTCTCCGTAAAAATGTGCCCGACTGAAATCTGTCAAACATTCCAGCCGGGTCGCATTATTTGTTTTTATACAAATTTTTTTTCTATTTTTTCGAAATTTCAAAAAACGTAACTTGACCCCTCTTTGTACTTTTGTCAAATGCACCGGAAGTGCCAAAATGCTGTCAAAACTAGCTGATATCCTAGCCAAATGTATGCACTAAAAGTCCCCGTTTACAAAAATGTCCTCTGGTTAATGAGTTTTTCAAAATTAAAGTTTTCTGCAGTCCCGTAAAACACACAAATTCCTGACGAATTTCCTCCAAATTTCACTATTCAACGTTATTCCTGTTTCGAAAATTGAATGTTTTCACTAAATTCGTCCTTAACTATTTAAAATAATCCAAAATGAACTAATTATGTCATTATTTTTGCCTGTCATCAAATGTTGTAAACTATTGTCAAAAGATTCCCGTGTCATTTCTATAACAGGCACATTCCAATTATAAACTTGCTCATCCGTGACGTTCATGTATTCTAACTGTATACGTTGAGAGAATGGAAAATCAATATAGGTCTGACCCCTGCAAAGTCTACCGCTGTACTGAGAAATCTAAAAACTAAGTCGTAAAGTCATTCAAAAATGACGTCAAAGCGCGAGACACCAAGGATACCCAGATCAACAAAGTGATGTCGCCACCTAGTTTTGAATGAATAAAATAAAATCACTCGTCCCCGCTCGCCCCCCCCCCCCCGTTTTCCATTGCGATTTACTGATTGTTGTTTGTTTAAAACAAGAAAACAAAAGAAATAAACAAAATGAAACAAAACAAATAAAACAAAACAAAACAAAAAAAAAACACACAAAAGAAAAAAACTTAAATGTCCCCGCCCCCATCTTTTCAGATACATGTATGGCAATAACATACATGTATGAACTACCCCCCCCCCCTTTTTTGAAAAACCAGCAAAAACAAAACAAACAAACAAACAAATGCCAGCAATGAGGCTCTTAACGGGGGAAAATCAGCCGTTTAATTAAGGTCTTTCCCTTTCCAAAGGGAAGACCTTATTGTATATCGTCGGCCTATTATTATTATTATTCTTTTTTTTTTTTCTTCCAGTCGGGTAGAAAAAGTGCCTTGACCGATTTTCATGAAATTTTGCACACTTACTCAGCACTACCAGGAATAGACTAGGCTATGGACACGACGCTTAATTATTTGTAGTTTCAGCGCAATAGCGCAAAACGCTGTTTACCCTTGTTATCAGGTGAGCTCAGAAACGGTAATAGTTATCAAGATTCTGTTTAGTGGAAATGGTAGCTTACATCCTGGTGATGATTTATCATGCAAAAACAATGCTGTAATTTACTTCCTGGTTGCGCGCGTATGGCGCAAACTTGGCGCAAAATGTCAATGTTGTCCGATTTTGATGAAATTTTGCACAGTTGCTGAAAATAATGAGCTCTCGCGTTGTAGCTAAAAATAAAGTCTGTACCTGGCCCCGTTTTGAAGTTACGCCCCTTTCTGGTTTTTACTCAAAAATCGCTAATTTAGCCAAAAATAAACTTTTCCGTGTGGAAATTTTTGGTGCCCCCTCTCCGTAAAAATGTGCCCGACTGAAATCTGTCAAACATTCCAGCCGGGTCGCATTATTTGTTTTTATACAAATTTTTTTTCTATTTTTTCGAAATTTCAAAAAACGTAACTTGACCCCTCTTTGTACTTTTGTCAAATGCACCGGAAGTGCCAAAATGCTGTCAAAACTAGCTGATATCCTAGCCAAATGTATGCACTAAAAGTCCCCGTTTACAAAAATGTCCTCTGGTTAATGAGTTTTTCAAAATTAAAGTTTTCTGCAGTCCCGTAAAACACACAAATTCCTGACGAATTTCCTCCAAATTTCACTATTCAACGTTATTCCTGTTTCGAAAATTGAATGTTTTCACTAAATTCGTCCTTAACTATTTAAAATAATCCAAAATGAACTAATTATGTCATTATTTTTGCCTGTCATCAAATGTTGTAAACTATTGTCAAAAGATTCCCGTGTCATTTCTATAACAGGCACATTCCAATTATAAACTTGCTCATCCGTGACGTTCATGTATTCTAACTGTATACGTTGAGAGAATGGAAAATCAATATAGGTCTGACCCCTGCAAAGTCTACCGCTGTACTGAGAAATCTAAAAACTAAGTCGTAAAGTCATTCAAAAATGACGTCAAAGCGCGAGACACCAAGGATACCCAGATCAACAAAGTGATGTCGCCACCTAGTTTTGAATGAATAAAATAAAATCACTCGTCCCCGCTCGCCCCCCCCCCCCCGTTTTCCATTGCGATTTACTGATTGTTGTTTGTTTAAAACAAGAAAACAAAAGAAATAAACAAAATGAAACAAAACAAATAAAACAAAACAAAACAAAAAAAAAACACACAAAAGAAAAAAACTTAAATGTCCCCGCCCCCATCTTTTCAGATACATGTATGGCAATAACATACATGTATGAACTACCCCCCCCCCCTTTTTTGAAAAACCAGCAAAAACAAAACAAACAAACAAACAAATGCCAGCAATGAGGCTCTTAACGGGGGAAAATCAGCCGTTTAATTAAGGTCTTTCCCTTTCCAAAGGGAAGACCTTATTGTATATCGTCGGCCTATTATTATTATTATTCTTTTTTTTTTTTCTTCCAGTCGGGTAGAAAAAGTGCCTTGACCGATTTTCATGAAATTTTGCACACTTACTCAGCACTACCAGGAATAGACTAGGCTATGGACACGACGCTTAATTATTTGTAGTTTCAGCGCAATAGCGCAAAACGCTGTTTACCCTTGTTATCAGGTGAGCTCAGAAACGGTAATAGTTATCAAGATTCTGTTTAGTGGAAATGGTAGCTTACATCCTGGTGATGATTTATCATGCAAAAACAATGCTGTAATTTACTTCCTGGTTGCGCGCGTATGGCGCAAACTTGGCGCAAAATGTCAATGTTGTCCGATTTTGATGAAATTTTGCACAGTTGCTGAAAATAATGAGCTCTCGCGTTGTAGCTAAAAATAAAGTCTGTACCTGGCCCCGTTTTGAAGTTACGCCCCTTTCTGGTTTTTACTCAAAAATCGCTAATTTAGCCAAAAATAAACTTTTCCGTGTGGAAATTTTTGGTGCCCCCTCTCCGTAAAAATGTGCCCGACTGAAATCTGTCAAACATTCCAGCCGGGTCGCATTATTTGTTTTTATACAAATTTTTTTTCTATTTTTTCGAAATTTCAAAAAACGTAACTTGACCCCTCTTTGTACTTTTGTCAAATGCACCGGAAGTGCCAAAATGCTGTCAAAACTAGCTGATATCCTAGCCAAATGTATGCACTAAAAGTCCCCGTTTACAAAAATGTCCTCTGGTTAATGAGTTTTTCAAAATTAAAGTTTTCTGCAGTCCCGTAAAACACACAAATTCCTGACGAATTTCCTCCAAATTTCACTATTCAACGTTATTCCTGTTTCGAAAATTGAATGTTTTCACTAAATTCGTCCTTAACTATTTAAAATAATCCAAAATGAACTAATTATGTCATTATTTTTGCCTGTCATCAAATGTTGTAAACTATTGTCAAAAGATTCCCGTGTCATTTCTATAACAGGCACATTCCAATTATAAACTTGCTCATCCGTGACGTTCATGTATTCTAACTGTATACGTTGAGAGAATGGAAAATCAATATAGGTCTGACCCCTGCAAAGTCTACCGCTGTACTGAGAAATCTAAAAACTAAGTCGTAAAGTCATTCAAAAATGACGTCAAAGCGCGAGACACCAAGGATACCCAGATCAACAAAGTGATGTCGCCACCTAGTTTTGAATGAATAAAATAAAATCACTCGTCCCCGCTCGCCCCCCCCCCCCCGTTTTCCATTGCGATTTACTGATTGTTGTTTGTTTAAAACAAGAAAACAAAAGAAATAAACAAAATGAAACAAAACAAATAAAACAAAACAAAACAAAAAAAAAACACACAAAAGAAAAAAACTTAAATGTCCCCGCCCCCATCTTTTCAGATACATGTATGGCAATAACATACATGTATGAACTACCCCCCCCCCCTTTTTTGAAAAACCAGCAAAAACAAAACAAACAAACAAACAAATGCCAGCAATGAGGCTCTTAACGGGGGAAAATCAGCCGTTTAATTAAGGTCTTTCCCTTTCCAAAGGGAAGACCTTATTGTATATCGTCGGCCTATTATTATTATTATTCTTTTTTTTTTTTCTTCCAGTCGGGTAGAAAAAGTGCCTTGACCGATTTTCATGAAATTTTGCACACTTACTCAGCACTACCAGGAATAGACTAGGCTATGGACACGACGCTTAATTATTTGTAGTTTCAGCGCAATAGCGCAAAACGCTGTTTACCCTTGTTATCAGGTGAGCTCAGAAACGGTAATAGTTATCAAGATTCTGTTTAGTGGAAATGGTAGCTTACATCCTGGTGATGATTTATCATGCAAAAACAATGCTGTAATTTACTTCCTGGTTGCGCGCGTATGGCGCAAACTTGGCGCAAAATGTCAATGTTGTCCGATTTTGATGAAATTTTGCACAGTTGCTGAAAATAATGAGCTCTCGCGTTGTAGCTAAAAATAAAGTCTGTACCTGGCCCCGTTTTGAAGTTACGCCCCTTTCTGGTTTTTACTCAAAAATCGCTAATTTAGCCAAAAATAAACTTTTCCGTGTGGAAATTTTTGGTGCCCCCTCTCCGTAAAAATGTGCCCGACTGAAATCTGTCAAACATTCCAGCCGGGTCGCATTATTTGTTTTTATACAAATTTTTTTTCTATTTTTTCGAAATTTCAAAAAACGTAACTTGACCCCTCTTTGTACTTTTGTCAAATGCACCGGAAGTGCCAAAATGCTGTCAAAACTAGCTGATATCCTAGCCAAATGTATGCACTAAAAGTCCCCGTTTACAAAAATGTCCTCTGGTTAATGAGTTTTTCAAAATTAAAGTTTTCTGCAGTCCCGTAAAACACACAAATTCCTGACGAATTTCCTCCAAATTTCACTATTCAACGTTATTCCTGTTTCGAAAATTGAATGTTTTCACTAAATTCGTCCTTAACTATTTAAAATAATCCAAAATGAACTAATTATGTCATTATTTTTGCCTGTCATCAAATGTTGTAAACTATTGTCAAAAGATTCCCGTGTCATTTCTATAACAGGCACATTCCAATTATAAACTTGCTCATCCGTGACGTTCATGTATTCTAACTGTATACGTTGAGAGAATGGAAAATCAATATAGGTCTGACCCCTGCAAAGTCTACCGCTGTACTGAGAAATCTAAAAACTAAGTCGTAAAGTCATTCAAAAATGACGTCAAAGCGCGAGACACCAAGGATACCCAGATCAACAAAGTGATGTCGCCACCTAGTTTTGAATGAATAAAATAAAATCACTCGTCCCCGCTCGCCCCCCCCCCCCCGTTTTCCATTGCGATTTACTGATTGTTGTTTGTTTAAAACAAGAAAACAAAAGAAATAAACAAAATGAAACAAAACAAATAAAACAAAACAAAACAAAAAAAAAACACACAAAAGAAAAAAACTTAAATGTCCCCGCCCCCATCTTTTCAGATACATGTATGGCAATAACATACATGTATGAACTACCCCCCCCCCCTTTTTTGAAAAACCAGCAAAAACAAAACAAACAAACAAACAAATGCCAGCAATGAGGCTCTTAACGGGGGAAAATCAGCCGTTTAATTAAGGTCTTTCCCTTTCCAAAGGGAAGACCTTATTGTATATCGTCGGCCTATTATTATTATTATTCTTTTTTTTTTTTCTTCCAGTCGGGTAGAAAAAGTGCCTTGACCGATTTTCATGAAATTTTGCACACTTACTCAGCACTACCAGGAATAGACTAGGCTATGGACACGACGCTTAATTATTTGTAGTTTCAGCGCAATAGCGCAAAACGCTGTTTACCCTTGTTATCAGGTGAGCTCAGAAACGGTAATAGTTATCAAGATTCTGTTTAGTGGAAATGGTAGCTTACATCCTGGTGATGATTTATCATGCAAAAACAATGCTGTAATTTACTTCCTGGTTGCGCGCGTATGGCGCAAACTTGGCGCAAAATGTCAATGTTGTCCGATTTTGATGAAATTTTGCACAGTTGCTGAAAATAATGAGCTCTCGCGTTGTAGCTAAAAATAAAGTCTGTACCTGGCCCCGTTTTGAAGTTACGCCCCTTTCTGGTTTTTACTCAAAAATCGCTAATTTAGCCAAAAATAAACTTTTCCGTGTGGAAATTTTTGGTGCCCCCTCTCCGTAAAAATGTGCCCGACTGAAATCTGTCAAACATTCCAGCCGGGTCGCATTATTTGTTTTTATACAAATTTTTTTTCTATTTTTTCGAAATTTCAAAAAACGTAACTTGACCCCTCTTTGTACTTTTGTCAAATGCACCGGAAGTGCCAAAATGCTGTCAAAACTAGCTGATATCCTAGCCAAATGTATGCACTAAAAGTCCCCGTTTACAAAAATGTCCTCTGGTTAATGAGTTTTTCAAAATTAAAGTTTTCTGCAGTCCCGTAAAACACACAAATTCCTGACGAATTTCCTCCAAATTTCACTATTCAACGTTATTCCTGTTTCGAAAATTGAATGTTTTCACTAAATTCGTCCTTAACTATTTAAAATAATCCAAAATGAACTAATTATGTCATTATTTTTGCCTGTCATCAAATGTTGTAAACTATTGTCAAAAGATTCCCGTGTCATTTCTATAACAGGCACATTCCAATTATAAACTTGCTCATCCGTGACGTTCATGTATTCTAACTGTATACGTTGAGAGAATGGAAAATCAATATAGGTCTGACCCCTGCAAAGTCTACCGCTGTACTGAGAAATCTAAAAACTAAGTCGTAAAGTCATTCAAAAATGACGTCAAAGCGCGAGACACCAAGGATACCCAGATCAACAAAGTGATGTCGCCACCTAGTTTTGAATGAATAAAATAAAATCACTCGTCCCCGCTCGCCCCCCCCCCCCCGTTTTCCATTGCGATTTACTGATTGTTGTTTGTTTAAAACAAGAAAACAAAAGAAATAAACAAAATGAAACAAAACAAATAAAACAAAACAAAACAAAAAAAAAACACACAAAAGAAAAAAACTTAAATGTCCCCGCCCCCATCTTTTCAGATACATGTATGGCAATAACATACATGTATGAACTACCCCCCCCCCCTTTTTTGAAAAACCAGCAAAAACAAAACAAACAAACAAACAAATGCCAGCAATGAGGCTCTTAACGGGGGAAAATCAGCCGTTTAATTAAGGTCTTTCCCTTTCCAAAGGGAAGACCTTATTGTATATCGTCGGCCTATTATTATTATTATTCTTTTTTTTTTTTCTTCCAGTCGGGTAGAAAAAGTGCCTTGACCGATTTTCATGAAATTTTGCACACTTACTCAGCACTACCAGGAATAGACTAGGCTATGGACACGACGCTTAATTATTTGTAGTTTCAGCGCAATAGCGCAAAACGCTGTTTACCCTTGTTATCAGGTGAGCTCAGAAACGGTAATAGTTATCAAGATTCTGTTTAGTGGAAATGGTAGCTTACATCCTGGTGATGATTTATCATGCAAAAACAATGCTGTAATTTACTTCCTGGTTGCGCGCGTATGGCGCAAACTTGGCGCAAAATGTCAATGTTGTCCGATTTTGATGAAATTTTGCACAGTTGCTGAAAATAATGAGCTCTCGCGTTGTAGCTAAAAATAAAGTCTGTACCTGGCCCCGTTTTGAAGTTACGCCCCTTTCTGGTTTTTACTCAAAAATCGCTAATTTAGCCAAAAATAAACTTTTCCGTGTGGAAATTTTTGGTGCCCCCTCTCCGTAAAAATGTGCCCGACTGAAATCTGTCAAACATTCCAGCCGGGTCGCATTATTTGTTTTTATACAAATTTTTTTTCTATTTTTTCGAAATTTCAAAAAACGTAACTTGACCCCTCTTTGTACTTTTGTCAAATGCACCGGAAGTGCCAAAATGCTGTCAAAACTAGCTGATATCCTAGCCAAATGTATGCACTAAAAGTCCCCGTTTACAAAAATGTCCTCTGGTTAATGAGTTTTTCAAAATTAAAGTTTTCTGCAGTCCCGTAAAACACACAAATTCCTGACGAATTTCCTCCAAATTTCACTATTCAACGTTATTCCTGTTTCGAAAATTGAATGTTTTCACTAAATTCGTCCTTAACTATTTAAAATAATCCAAAATGAACTAATTATGTCATTATTTTTGCCTGTCATCAAATGTTGTAAACTATTGTCAAAAGATTCCCGTGTCATTTCTATAACAGGCACATTCCAATTATAAACTTGCTCATCCGTGACGTTCATGTATTCTAACTGTATACGTTGAGAGAATGGAAAATCAATATAGGTCTGACCCCTGCAAAGTCTACCGCTGTACTGAGAAATCTAAAAACTAAGTCGTAAAGTCATTCAAAAATGACGTCAAAGCGCGAGACACCAAGGATACCCAGATCAACAAAGTGATGTCGCCACCTAGTTTTGAATGAATAAAATAAAATCACTCGTCCCCGCTCGCCCCCCCCCCCCCGTTTTCCATTGCGATTTACTGATTGTTGTTTGTTTAAAACAAGAAAACAAAAGAAATAAACAAAATGAAACAAAACAAATAAAACAAAACAAAACAAAAAAAAAACACACAAAAGAAAAAAACTTAAATGTCCCCGCCCCCATCTTTTCAGATACATGTATGGCAATAACATACATGTATGAACTACCCCCCCCCCCTTTTTTGAAAAACCAGCAAAAACAAAACAAACAAACAAACAAATGCCAGCAATGAGGCTCTTAACGGGGGAAAATCAGCCGTTTAATTAAGGTCTTTCCCTTTCCAAAGGGAAGACCTTATTGTATATCGTCGGCCTATTATTATTATTATTCTTTTTTTTTTTTCTTCCAGTCGGGTAGAAAAAGTGCCTTGACCGATTTTCATGAAATTTTGCACACTTACTCAGCACTACCAGGAATAGACTAGGCTATGGACACGACGCTTAATTATTTGTAGTTTCAGCGCAATAGCGCAAAACGCTGTTTACCCTTGTTATCAGGTGAGCTCAGAAACGGTAATAGTTATCAAGATTCTGTTTAGTGGAAATGGTAGCTTACATCCTGGTGATGATTTATCATGCAAAAACAATGCTGTAATTTACTTCCTGGTTGCGCGCGTATGGCGCAAACTTGGCGCAAAATGTCAATGTTGTCCGATTTTGATGAAATTTTGCACAGTTGCTGAAAATAATGAGCTCTCGCGTTGTAGCTAAAAATAAAGTCTGTACCTGGCCCCGTTTTGAAGTTACGCCCCTTTCTGGTTTTTACTCAAAAATCGCTAATTTAGCCAAAAATAAACTTTTCCGTGTGGAAATTTTTGGTGCCCCCTCTCCGTAAAAATGTGCCCGACTGAAATCTGTCAAACATTCCAGCCGGGTCGCATTATTTGTTTTTATACAAATTTTTTTTCTATTTTTTCGAAATTTCAAAAAACGTAACTTGACCCCTCTTTGTACTTTTGTCAAATGCACCGGAAGTGCCAAAATGCTGTCAAAACTAGCTGATATCCTAGCCAAATGTATGCACTAAAAGTCCCCGTTTACAAAAATGTCCTCTGGTTAATGAGTTTTTCAAAATTAAAGTTTTCTGCAGTCCCGTAAAACACACAAATTCCTGACGAATTTCCTCCAAATTTCACTATTCAACGTTATTCCTGTTTCGAAAATTGAATGTTTTCACTAAATTCGTCCTTAACTATTTAAAATAATCCAAAATGAACTAATTATGTCATTATTTTTGCCTGTCATCAAATGTTGTAAACTATTGTCAAAAGATTCCCGTGTCATTTCTATAACAGGCACATTCCAATTATAAACTTGCTCATCCGTGACGTTCATGTATTCTAACTGTATACGTTGAGAGAATGGAAAATCAATATAGGTCTGACCCCTGCAAAGTCTACCGCTGTACTGAGAAATCTAAAAACTAAGTCGTAAAGTCATTCAAAAATGACGTCAAAGCGCGAGACACCAAGGATACCCAGATCAACAAAGTGATGTCGCCACCTAGTTTTGAATGAATAAAATAAAATCACTCGTCCCCGCTCGCCCCCCCCCCCCGTTTTCCATTGCGATTTACTGATTGTTGTTTGTTTAAAACAAGAAAACAAAAGAAATAAACAAAATGAAACAAAACAAATAAAACAAAACAAAACAAAAAAAAAACACACAAAAGAAAAAAACTTAAATGTCCCCGCCCCCATCTTTTCAGATACATGTATGGCAATAACATACATGTATGAACTACCCCCCCCCCTTTTTTGAAAAACCAGCAAAAACAAAACAAACAAACAAACAAATGCCAGCAATGAGGCTCTTAACGGGGGAAAATCAGCCGTTTAATTAAGGTCTTTCCCTTTCCAAAGGGAAGACCTTATTGTATATCGTCGGCCTATTATTATTATTATTCTTTTTTTTTTTTCTTCCAGTCGGGTAGAAAAAGTGCCTTGACCGATTTTCATGAAATTTTGCACACTTACTCAGCACTACCAGGAATAGACTAGGCTATGGACACGACGCTTAATTATTTGTAGTTTCAGCGCAATAGCGCAAAACGCTGTTTACCCTTGTTATCAGGTGAGCTCAGAAACGGTAATAGTTATCAAGATTCTGTTTAGTGGAAATGGTAGCTTACATCCTGGTGATGATTTATCATGCAAAAACAATGCTGTAATTTACTTCCTGGTTGCGCGCGTATGGCGCAAACTTGGCGCAAAATGTCAATGTTGTCCGATTTTGATGAAATTTTGCACAGTTGCTGAGAATAATGAGCTCTCGCGTTGTAGCTAAAAATAAAGTCTGTACCTGGCCCCGTTTTGAAGTTACGCCCCTTTCTGGTTTTTACTCAAAAATCGCTAATTTAGCCAAAAATAAACTTTTCCGTGTGGAAATTTTTGGTGCCCCCTCTCCGTAAAAATGTGCCCGACTGAAATCTGTCAAACATTCCAGCCGGGTCGCATTATTTGTTTTTATACAAATTTTTTTTCTATTTTTTCGAAATTTCAAAAAACGTAACTTGACCCCTCTTTGTACTTTTGTCAAATGCACCGGAAGTGCCAAAATGCTGTCAAAACTAGCTGATATCCTAGCCAAATGTATGCACTAAAAGTCCCCGTTTACAAAAATGTCCTCTGGTTAATGAGTTTTTCAAAATTAAAGTTTTCTGCAGTCCCGTAAAACACACAAATTCCTGACGAATTTCCTCCAAATTTCACTATTCAACGTTATTCCTGTTTCGAAAATTGAATGTTTTCACTAAATTCGTCCTTAACTATTTAAAATAATCCAAAATGAACTAATTATGTCATTATTTTTGCCTGTCATCAAATGTTGTAAACTATTGTCAAAAGATTCCCGTGTCATTTCTATAACAGGCACATTCCAATTATAAACTTGCTCATCCGTGACGTTCATGTATTCTAACTGTATACGTTGAGAGAATGGAAAATCAATATAGGTCTGACCCCTGCAAAGTCTACCGCTGTACTGAGAAATCTAAAAACTAAGTCGTAAAGTCATTCAAAAATGACGTCAAAGCGCGAGACACCAAGGATACCCAGATCAACAAAGTGATGTCGCCACCTAGTTTTGAATGAATAAAATAAAATCACTCGTCCCCGCTCGCCCCCCCCCCCCGTTTTCCATTGCGATTTACTGATTGTTGTTTGTTTAAAACAAGAAAACAAAAGAAATAAACAAAATGAAACAAAACAAATAAAACAAAACAAAACAAAAAAAAAACACACAAAAGAAAAAAACTTAAATGTCCCCGCCCCCATCTTTTCAGATACATGTATGGCAATAACATACATGTATGAACTACCCCCCCCCCTTTTTTGAAAAACCAGCAAAAACAAAACAAACAAACAAACAAATGCCAGCAATGAGGCTCTTAACGGGGGAAAATCAGCCGTTTAATTAAGGTCTTTCCCTTTCCAAAGGGAAGACCTTATTGTATTTCGTCGGCCTATTATTATTATTAAGGTCTTTCCCTTTCCAAAGGGAAGACCTTATTGTATTTCGTCGGCCTATTATTAAGGTCTTTCCCACTACAGTGGAAAGACCTTATTGTATTTCTTCTGATTATTATTATTATTATTATTATTATTCTTCTTCTTTTCCGCGGTCACTATAACAAAAGTGTCGCGACATAACTTTACGACACTTGGTACCATTATTCGGTCATACCCTGACTCGCCTTGACTGACCCTGCGAAACCGATCTATTTTTAGTAACGGAGTTATCTGCCCCAGACCGAAAACCCTTGTTATCAGATAATCTCAGAAACCGTAACCGGTATCAAAAATCTAAAGAGTGGAAAATGTCATTTGACTCCTAGGGATGATTTGTAGATCAAAAAAAAAATTTCCAAACAACTTCCTGGTTACGCGTTTTTGAGTCGAAACCTGTCGCGACACGTCAAAATTTTTTTCTTCAAAACGGTTAGTTCTAGACACTTGGGACCTTCACCAATCATCACGGATGATATATGTTACATTTAAAAATGTCAAGGTCAAAGGTCAAATCTCAAGGTCAGAGGTCATGGTACACCTTGTTTTCAATTTCCCTCAAAAACCATACAAAAATTAAGCAGACATGTAATGGGGAAAATACTCGTCTCATTAAGACCTTCATTTGATATATAGGGTTGAACACTGTGCGACAAACCGTTTTCGAGTTATGGCCCTTAACGCGTTTCGGTTAAACGGTTTTTGGCTCATAACTTGAAAACGGTTCGAGATACCATAGTAAACATATGGGTTATTTGAGACCGTAAACTTATGCCCTCCGATATAAAACCAAAGTCGCATGGCTACGGACAGCCATTTTCAAAATGGCCGCCATCGGAATCTGTTTTTTGAGTATAACACAAAAACTGTAAAAAATTTAAGCGGACAATAAATGGAAAAAATGTTCGCCACGGCGAAAGCTACAAAAAATGTTTCAGGTGCGAAAGCGTAAAACTTGTTGTTTTTGAGTTACGGCCCTTGATTCGTAATTAAAAAATGTTTTTTTAATTATAACTTCTAAACGGTTACAGATGGTGAATAAAATGTAGGGTTCATTTGATAGAGAATTAAAAGACCTACAATTTGAGTCCAAACAGTGTATGATTTGGTTGACTGGTTCCAAAATGGCGGCCAAAACAAGTTTCGCGAAACACGTTTTTTGCCCATAACTTGAAAACCATAACAGATAGTATAGTAAACATGTATACTTAAATGAATCAGAATGCCAAGACCTACAATTTGGGTCCAAGGTCAAAGGTCATGGGTCAAGGTCATTCCCTAGCAACAAGGTAACATTTATGAAAAGTCCAAAGCAACCATATATATTCTTAACCAAGACTACTTTCCGAGTTTAGAGTTAAAATTTGTCAACCGGAAGTAACCCTTAGTCCATAGCAACCAACAAAATGTCCTTAGCAACCATCCTTTTTCTGACACTAGGCCCCTTGATCTTTATTCTGGAACCTATTTGATAACTATTGGTAACCTCATATCGAAAACAAAATGACTCATTTGTCTATAGTACTTGTATTGGACACCATAATGCTAACATGCTAAAGCGACAGAGAGACAAGAGACAGGGAAAGACCTCTCATTTGTTCTCTGAACAAATGGCATTTTAATATTTTTCTTCTAATTCTTCTTTAACAACACTTAGACTTAAAAAAATAATGGTTTCGCCATTTCTGAACGGATTGACCTGAAACTTGGTACACTGCTAGCACTACATTAGAAACAAGCACAGCTCACCCTGGAAGTGTGTACCTAGCATAGTTTTTGAGATATGCCCCCCGCGGGCTTTTTTTTATGAAATGTTGTGCGCAGATAAACTACCAAGTTTTTCAACCGATCGAGCTGAAATTTTGCACAGTTGCTGAGAATAATGAGCTCTCGCGTTGTAGCTAAAAATAAAGTCTGTACCTGGCCCCGTTTTGAAGTTACGCCCCTTTCTGGTTTTTACTCAAAAATCGCTAATTTAGCCAAAAATAAACTTTTCCGTGCGGAAATTTTTGGTGCCCCCTCTCCGTAAAAAAGTGCCCGACTGAAATCTGTCAAACATTCCAGCCGGGTCGCCTTATTTTTTTTTATACAAATTTTCTTTCAATTTTTTCGAAATTTCAAAAAACGTAACTTGACCCCTCTTTGTACTTTTGTCAAATGCACCGGAAGTGCCAAAATGCTGTCAAAACTAGCTGATATCCTAGCCAAATGTATGCACTAAAAGTCCCCGTTTACAAAAATGTCCTCTGGTTTATGAGTTTTTCAAAATTAAAGTTTTCTGCAGTCCCGTAAAACACACAAATTCCTGACGAATTTCCTCCAAATTTCACTATTCAACGTTATTCCTGTTTCGAAAATTGAATGTTTTCACTAAATTCGTTCTTAACTATTTTAAATAATCCAAAAATGAACTAATAATGTCACTATTTTTGCCTGTCAGCAAATGGTGTAAACTATTGTCAAAAGATTCCCGTGTCATTTCTGTAACAGGCACATTCCAATTATAAACTTGCTCATCCGTGACGTTCATGTATTCTAACTGTATACGTTGAAAGAATGGAAAATCAATATAGGTCCTAACCCTGCAAAGTCTACCGCTGTACTGAGAAATCTAAAAACTAAGTCGTAAAGTCATTCAAAAATGACGTATGTGGCGCGCGACACCATAGAAACCTACAAATAACAAAGTGTCGCTATATATAGTAACAAAGAAAAAACCTAAAAACTGAAGCCCCCCCCCCCTCCCAATTTTTGTACTTACATGTATGCGCGATAACTTACATGTTTGCAATCGACCCCCCCCCCCCCTTGAAAATTGGTTGTAATGTAAAATTAACAAAAAAAAACATGAAAAGTTAGTTTAAAAATCAAACAAAACGAAAGTACAAAAATACCCCTTAAAATAAAAAAAATACGGACGAACAGACGGACAGACAAACATACATGTACATGACACAACATCCTTGACGACTCTGAGAAAATGGCGGAAATAGTCATCTGAACTGGTGGAAAGACCTACTCTTATTTGTTCTCTGAACAAATAGAATCTTTAATTATTATTATTAAGGTCTTTCCCTTCCACAGAAGGAAAGACCTTACTGTATTTCTTCTGATTATTATTATTATTCTTCTTCTTTTCCGCGGTCACTATAACAAAAGTGTCGCGACATAACTTTACGACACTTGGTACCATTATTCGGTCATACCCTGACTCGCCTTGACTGACCCTGCGAAACCGATCTATTTTTAGTAACGGAGTTATCTGCCCCAGACCGAAAACCCTTGTTATCAGATAATCTCAGAAACCGTAACCGGTATCAAAAATCTAAAGAGTGGAAAATGTCTTTTGACTCCTAGGGATGATTTGTAGATCAAAAAAAAAATTTCCGAACAACTTCCTGGTTACGCGTTTTTGAGTCGAAACCTGTCGCGACACGTCAAAATTTTTTTCTTCAAAACGGTTAGTCCTAGAGACTTGGGACCTTCACCAATCATCACGGATGACATATGTTACATTTAAAAATGTCAAGGTCAAAGGTCAAATCTCAAGGTCAGAGGTCATGGTACACCTTGTTTTCAATTTCCCTCAAAAACCATACAAAACTTAAGCAGACATTTAATGGGGAAAATACTCGTCTCATTTAGACCTTCATTTGATATAAAGGGTTGAACACTGTGCGACAAACCGTTTTCGAGTTATGGCCCTTAACGCGTTTCGGTTAAACGGTTTTTGGCTCATAACTTGAAAACGGTTCGAGATACCATAGTAAACATATGGGTTATTTGAGACCGTAAACTTATGCCCTCCGATATAAAACCAAAGTCGCATGGCTACGGACAGCCATTTTCAAAATGGCCGCCATCGGAAATTGTTTTTTGAGTATAACACAAAAACTGTAAAAAATTTAAGCGGACAATAAATGGAAAAAATGTTCGCCACGACGAAAGCTACAAAAAATGTTTCAGGTGCGAAAGCGTAAAACTTGTTGTTTTTGAGTTACGGCCCTTGATTCGTAATTAAAAAATGGTTTTTTAATTATAACTTCTAAACGGTTACAGATGGTGAATGAAATGTAGGGTTCATTTGATAGAGAATTAAAAGACCTACAATTTGAGTCCAAACAGTGTATGATTTGGTTGACTGGTTCCAAAATGGCGGCCAAAACAAGTTTCGCGAAACACGTTTTTTGCCCATAACTTGAAAACCATAACAGATAGTATAGTAAACATGTATACTTAAATGAATCAGAATGCCAAGACCTACAATTTGAGTCCAAGGTCAAAGGTCATGGGTCAAGGTCATTCCCTAGCAACAAGGTAACATTTATGAAAAGTCCATAGCAACCATATATATTCTTAACCAAGACTACTTTCCGAGTTTAGAGTTAAAATTTGTCAACCGGAAGTAACCCTTAGTCCATAGCAACCAACAAAATGTCCTTAGCAACCATCCTTTTTCTGACACTAGGCCCCTTGATCTTTATTCTGGAACCTATTTGATAATTATTGGTAACCTCATATCGAAAACGAACTGACTCATTTGTCTATAGTACATGTATTGGACACCATAATGCTAACATGCTAAAGCGACAGAGCGACAAGAGACAGTGAAAGACCTCTCATTTGTTCTCTGAACAAATGGCATTTTAATTATTATTATTATTATTATTATTCTTCTTCTTTTCCGCGGTCACTATAACAAAAGTGTCGCGACATAACTTTACGACACTTGGTACCATTATTCGGTCATACCCTGACTCGCCTTGACTGACCCTGCGAAACCGATCTATTTTTAGTAACGGAGTTATCTGCCCCAGACCGAAAACCCTTGTTATCAGATAATCTCAGAAACCGTAACCGGTATCAAAAATCTAAAGAGTGGAAAATGTCATTTGACTCCTAGGGATGATTTGTAGATCAAAAAAAAAATTTCCGAACAACTTCCTGGTTACGCGTTTTTGAGTCGAAACCTGTCGCGACACGTCAAAAATTTTTTCTTCAAAACGGTTAGTCCTAGAGACTTGGGACCTTCACCAATCATCACGGATGACATATGTTACATTTAAAAATGTCAAGGTCAAAGGTCAAATCTCAAGGTCAGAGGTCATGGTACACCTTGTTTTCAATTTCCCTCAAAAACCATACAAAACTTAAGCAGACATTTAATGGGGAAAATACTCGTCTCATTTAGACCTTCATTTGATATAAAGGGTTGAACACTGTGCGACAAACCGTTTTCGAGTTATGGCCCTTAACGCGTTTCGGTTAAACGGTTTTTGGCTCATAACTTGAAAACGGTTCGAGATACCATAGTAAACATATGGGTTATTTGAGACCGTAAACTTATGCCCTCCGATATAAAACCAAAGTCGCATGGCTACGGACAGCCATTTTCAAAATGGCCGCCATCGGAAATTGTTTTTTGAGTATAACACAAAAACTGTAAAAAATTTAAGCGGACAATAAATGGAAAAAATGTTCGCCACGACGAAAGCTACAAAAAATGTTTCAGGTGCGAAAGCGTAAAACTTGTTGTTTTTTTATTCTTTTTTTTTTTTCTTCCAGTCGGGTGCAAAAAGTGCCTTGACCGATTTTCATGAAATTTTGCACACTTACTCAGCACTACCAGGAATAGACAAGGCCATGGACACGACGCTAAATTATTTGTACTTTCGGCGCAATAGCGCAAAACGCTGTTTACCCTTGTTATCAGGTGAGCTCAGAAACGGTGATAGTTATCAAGATTCTGTTTAGTGAAAATGGTAGCTTACATCCAGGTGATGATTTATCATGCAAAAATAATGCTCTAATTTACTTCCTGGTTGCGCGCGTATGGCGCAAAGTTGGCGCAAAATGTCAAAGTTGTCCGATTTTGATGAAATTTGGTGTCCAGGTAGATTTGAGGGTCCTGATTACGAATCTGTGGTTAAAATTTTTTTTGCGTTTACCATTGCCAAAATGGCGGCCGTCAAACGGTTTTTTGCTTATAACTCGAAAACCGTTAGAGATAGTATAGACAATATATGAACAAAAAATGATTGTCTTGAAAAGACCTACAATTTAAGTCCAAACAGTGCATGATTCGGTTGAGCGGTTTTGAAATAACGGCCGAAACAGGTTTTCGCGAAATAGGTTTTTTACTAATAACTTGAAAACCGTAACAGATAGTATAATAGACATGTGTATGAAAAATGACCGTTTTGACAATACCTATCATTTAAGCCCAAGAAATACATGTTACGGTTGAGTGGTTTCAAAATGGCGGCCAAAAACATCATCTTATGTATTATTTACTTGTATATAACATTTAAACGGTTACTGATAATATAGTAGATATATATATATTTATTATCAGTAATTAAAGAGCTTGACTTTAAGACAAAGGTCAAAGGTCATAGGTCAACTTAACAGGGAAAGACCTCTCATTTGTTCTCTGAACAAATGGCACTTTAATTATTATTATTTTTCTTCTTCTTTTCCGCTGTGAATGTTGCAAAAGTGTCGCGACATATCTTTACGATACTTCTTGCGTTAACTCGGTCATACCCAGACTCGCCTTGACCGCAACCTGAAAACCGAACTATTTTTAGTAACGGAGTTATCTGCCCCAGACCGAAAACCCTTGTTATCAGATAATCTCAGAAACCGTAACCGGTATCAAAAATCTAAAGTGTGGGAAATGTTCCTGGACTCCTGGCAACATGTCATCATGCAAAAAAAATTTTTCGATCAACTTCCTGGTTACGCGTTTTTGAGTCGAAACCTGTCGCGACACGTCAAAATTTTTTTCTTCAAAACGGTTAGTCCTAGAGACTTGGGACCTTCACCAATCATCCTAGGTGACCTATGTTACATTTAAAAATGTCAAGGTCAAAGGTCAAATCTCAAGGTCAGAGGTCATGGCACACCTTGTTTGCAGTATAGCTCAAAAACCATACAAAATTGAAGCAGACATATAATGGAAAAAATACTCCTCTCATTTAGATCTTTATTTGATATAAAGGGTCGAACACTGTACGACAAACCGTTTTCGAGTTATGGCCCTTAACGCGTTTCGGCTTATCCGTTTTTGGCTTATAACTTTTAAACCGTCAGAGATAATATAGTAAACATATAGGTTTTTTGTGACCGTCATTATATGTCCTTCAATTTAAGACAAAAGTCGAATGGTTACGGGCAGCCATTTTCAAGATGGCTGACACCGTAAACAGTTTTTATGAAATAGCACTTAAACCATACAAAATTGAAGCGGACAATACATGGAAAAAATGTTCGCCATGTCAAAATCTACAAAAAGTGTTTCAGGTGCGAAAGCGTAAAACTTGTCGTTTTGGAGTTATCGCCCTTGATTCTTATTTTTAAAATGATTTTTTGTTTATAACTTTTTGACCATAAAAGATGATGAATGAAACATAGGGTTCATTTGAAACAGGATTAAATTACCTACAATTTGAACCCAAACAGTACATGATTTGGTTGAACGGTTTCAAAATGGCGGCCAAAACAAGTTTCGCGAAACACGTTTTTTGCCAATAACTTGAAAACCATAACAGATAGTATAGTTAACATGTATACTTAAATGAATCAGTTTATAAAGAGCTACAATTTGAGTCCAAGGTCAACGGTCAGAGGTCAAGGTCATTCCCTAGCAACAAGGTAACATTAATGAAAAGTCTTTAGCAACCATATATATTTTAAACCAAGACTACTTTTTGAGTTAAGAGTTAAGTTTTTTCAACCGGAAGTAACCCCTAGTCCATAGCAACCGTCATAAAAGTCCTTAGCTACCATACTTTTTCTGACTCTAGGTCTCTTGTTCTTCATTCTGGAGCCTATATCACAATAATTGGCAACATCTTGTCATAAACAAAGTGACTCAAATGTCTTTAGTACTTGTATAAAATACCATAACAAAAACATAAGACGGGGAAAGACCTCACATTTGTTCTCTGAACAAATGACTTTTTAATTATTAAGGTCTTTCCCTTCCGTAGGAAAGACCTTATTGTATTCGTTAGGCCTATTATTAAGGTCTTTCCCTTTCCAAAGGGAAGACCTTATTGTATTTCGTCGGCCTATTATTATTATTATTCTTTTTTTTTTCTGCCGCTCGTGAGCAAAAAGTTTCTTGACCGATCTTAATGAAATTTGGCACACTTATTCAGCACTGCCAGGAATAGAAATGAGTATGCCTGTGAGCGCCAACTCCTTTTAGTTTCGGCGCAATAGCGCTAAACGCTGTTTACCCTTGTGATCGGATCTCCTCAGAAACGGTAATAGTTATCAAGATTCTGTTTAGTGAAAATGGTAGCTTACATCCTGGTGATGATTTATCATGCAAAAAAAATGCTCTAATTTACTTCCTGGTTGCGCGCGTATGGCGCAAACTTGGCGCAAAATGTCAATGTTGTCCGATTTTGATGAAATTTGGTTTCCAGGTAGATTTGAGGGTCCTGATCACGAATCTGTGGTCAATTTTTTTTTTGCGTTTACCATTGCCAAAATGGCGGTCGTCAAATGGTTTTTTACTTATAACTCGAAAACCGTAAGAGATAGTATAGACAATATATGAACAAAAAATGATCGTCTTGTAAAGACCTACAATTTGAGTCCAAGAAGTGCATGATTCGGTTGAGCGGTTTCGAAATAACGGTCGAAACAGGTTTTCGCGAAATAGGTTTTTTGCCAATAACTTGAAAACCGTAACAGATAGTATAATAGACATGTGTATGAAAAATAACCGTCTTGACAAGACCTACCATTTAGGCACAAGCAGTACATGTAACGGTTTACTGGTTTCAAAATGGCGGCCAAAAACATCATCCGATGCATTATTTACTTGTATATATCATTTAAACGGTTACAGATAAAATAGTAAATGTATATATATTTATGATCAGTAATTAAAGAAATTGACTTTAAGACAAAGGTCAAAGGTCATAGGTCAACTTAACGGGGAAAGACCTCTCATTTGTTCTCTGAACAAATGGCACTTTAATAATATTATTATGTTTCTTATCCAATAGAAAAAAAGCCCAAAACGTGTGTATTCGCCATTTCTGAACGGATTGACCTGAAACTTGGTACACTGCTAGCACTACATAAGAAACAAGCACAGCTCACCCTGGAAGTGTGTACCTAGCATAGTTTTCGAGATATGCCCCCGCGGGCTTTTTTTTATGAAATGTTGTGCGCAGATAAACTTCCAAGTTTTTCAACCGATCGAGCTGAAATTTTGCACAGTTGCTGAGAATAATGAGCTCTCGCGTTGTAGCTAAAAATAAAGTCTGTACCTGGCCCCGTTTTGAAGTTACGCCCCTTTCTGGTTTTTACTCAAAAATCGCTAATTTAGCCAAAAATAAACTTTTCTGTGCGGAAATTTTTGGTGCCCCCTCTCCGTAAAAATGTGCCCGGCTGAAATCTGTCAAACATTCCAGCCGGGTCGCCTTATTTTTTTTAATACAAATTTTTGTTCTATTTTTTCGAAATTTCATAAAACGTAACTTGACCCCTCTTTGTACTTTTGTCAAATGCACCGGAAGTGCCAAAATGCTGTCAAAACTAGCTGATATCCTAGCCAAATGTATGCACTAAAAGTCTCCGTTTACAAAAATGTCCTCTGGTTAATGAGTTTTTCAAAATTAAAGTTTTCTGCAGTCCCGTAAAACACACAAATTCCTGACGAATTTCCTCCAAATTTCACTATTCAACGTTATTCCTGTTTCGAAAATTGAATGTTTTCACTAAATTCGTCCTTAACTATTTAAAATAATCCAAAATGAACTAATTATGTCACTATTTTTGCCTGTCATCAAATGTTGTAAACTATTGTCAAAAGATTCCCGTGTCATCCCTAAAACAGGCACATTCCAATTATAAACTTGCTCATCCGTGACGTTCATGTATTCTAACTGTATACGTTGAGAGAATGGAAAATCAATATAGGTCCGAACCCTGCAAAGTCTACTGCTGTACTGAGAAATCTAAAAACTAAGTCGTAAAGTCATTCAAAAATGACGTCAAAGCGCGAGACACCAAGGATACCTAGATAAACAAAGTGATGTCGCCACCTAGTTTTGAATGAATAAAATAAAATCACTCGTCCCCGCTCGCCCCCCCCCCCCCCGTAATCCATTGCGATTGACTGAGTGTTGTTTGTTTAAAACAAGAAAACAAAAGAAATAAACAAAACGAAACAAAACGAATAAAACAAAACAAAACAAACAAAAAACACACAAAAGAAAAAAACTTAAATGTCCCCGCCCCCATCTTTTCAGATACATGTATGGCAATAACATACATGTATGAAATACACCCCCCTTAAAAAAAAAAAACAGCAAAAACAAAACAAACAAACAAACAAATGCCAGCAATGAGGCTCTTAACGGGGGAAAGACCGTCCTCTTGATTGTTCTGTGAACAATCAGCTGTTTAATATTTTTCTTCTAATTCTTCTTTAACAACACTTAGACTTAAAAAAATAATGGTTTCGCCATTTCTGAACGGATTGACCTGAAACTTGGTACACTGCTAGCACTACATTAGAAACAAGCACAGCTCACCCTGGAAGTGTGTACCTAGCATAGTTTTTGAGATATGCCCCCGCGGGCTTTTTTTTATGAAATGTTGTGCGCAGATAAACTACCAAGTTTTTCAACCGATCGAGCTGAAATTTTGCACAGTTGCTGAGAATAATGAGCTCTCGCGTTGTTGCTAAAAATAAAGTCTGTACCTGGCCCCGTTTTGAAGTTACGCCCCTTTCTGGTTTTTACTCAAAAATCGCTAATTTAGCCAAAAATAAACTTTTCCGTGCGGAAATTTTTGGTGCCCCCTCTCCGTAAAAATGTGCCCGACTGAAATCTGTCAAACATTCCAGCCGGGTCGCCATATTTTTTTTTATACAAATTTTCTTTCTATTTTTTCGAAATTTCAAAAAACGTAACTTGACCCCTCTTTGTACTTTTGTCAAATGCACCGGAAGTGCCAAAATGCTGTCAAAACTAGCTGATATCCTAGCCAAATGTATGCACTAAAAGTCCCCGTTTACAAAAATGTCCTCTGGTTTATGAGTTTTTCAAAATTAAAGTTTTCTGCAGTCCCGTAAAACACACAAATTCCTGACGAATTTCCTCCAAATTTCACTATTCAACGTTATTCCTGTTTCGAAAATTGAATGTTTTCACTAAATTCGTTCTTAACTATTTTAAATAATCCAAAAATGAACTAATAATGTCACTATTTTTGCCTGTCAGCAAATGGTGTAAACTATTGTCAAAAGATTCCCGTGTCATTTCTGTAACAGGCACATTCCAATTATAAACTTGCTCATCCGTGACGTTCATGTATTCTAACTGTATACGTTGAAAGAATGGAAAATCAATATAGGTCCTAACCCTGCAAAGTCTACCGCTGTACTGAGAAATCTAAAAACTAAGTCGTAAAGTCATTCAAAAATGACGTATGTGGCGCGCGACACCATAGAAACCTACAAATAACAAAGTGTCGCTATATATAGTAACAAAGAAAAAACCTAAAAACTGAAGCCCCCCCCCTCCCAATTTTTGTACTTACATGTATGCGCGATAACTTACATGTTTGCAATCGACCCCCCCCCCCCTTGAAAATTGGTTGTAATGTAAAATTAACAAAAAAAAAACATGAAAAGTTAGTTTAAAAATCAAACAAAACGAAAGTACAAAAATACCCCTTAAAATAAAAAAAAAATACGGACGAACGGACGGACAGACAAACATACATGTACATGACACAACATCCTTGACGACTCTGAGAAAATGGCGGAAATAGTCATCTGAACTGGTGGAAAGACCTACTCTTATTTGTTCTCTGAACAAATAGAATCTTTAATTATTATTCTTTTTTTTTTCTGCCGCTCGTGAGCAAAAAGTTTCTTGACCGATCTTTATGAAATTTGGCACACTTATTCAGCACTGCCAGGAATAGAAATGAGTATGCCTGTGAGCGCCAACTCCTTTTAGTTTCGGCGCAATAGCGCAAAACGCTGTTTACCCTTGTTATCAGGTGAGCTCAGAAACGGTAATAGTTATAAAGATTCTGTTTAGTGAAAATGATTGCTTACATCCTGGTGATGATTTATCATGCAAAATGAATGCTGTAATTTACTTCCTGGTTTCGCGCGTATGGCGCAAACTTGGCGCAAAATGTAAAAATTGTCCGATTTTTATGAAATTTAGTTTCCAGGTAGATTTGAGGGTCCTGATTACGAATATGCAATCGAAAATTTTTTTGCGTTTACCATTGCCAAAATGGCGGCCGTCAAACGGTTTTTTGCTTATAACTCGAAAACCGTTAGAGATAGTATAGACAATATATGAACAAAAAATGATCGTCTTGAAAAGACCTACAATTTGAGTCCAAGAAGTGCATGATTCGGTTGAGCGGTTTCGAAATGGCGGCCGAAACAGGTTTTCACGAAATATGTTTTTTGCCAATAACTTGAAAACCGTAACAGATAGTATAATAGACATGTGTATGAAAAGTGACCGTCTTGACAAGACCTATCAATTAAGCCCAAGAAGTACATGTAATGGTTGACTGGTTTCAAAATGGCGGCCAAAAACATCATCCAGTGCATTATTTACTTCTATTTAACAATTAAAGGTTACAGATAATATAGTAAATATATATATATTTATTATCAGTAATTCAAGAGCTTGACTATAAGAAAAAGGTCAAAGGTCATAGGTCGGTTTACGGGAAAGACCTCTCATTTGTTCTCTGAACAAATGGCACTTTAATTATTATTCTTTTTTTTTTTTCTGCCACTCGTGAGCAAAAAGTTTCTTGACCGATCTTAATGAAATTTGGCACACTTATTCAGCACTGCCAGGAATAGAAATGAGTATGCCTGTGAGCGCCAACTCCTTTTAGTTTCGGCGCAATAGCGCAAAACGCTGTTTACCCTTGTTATCAGGTGAGCTCAGAAACGGTAATAGTTATCAAGATTCTGTTTAGTGAAAATGGTAGCTTACATCCTGGTGATGATTTATCATGCAAAAACAATGCTGTAATTTACTTCCTGGTTGCGCGCGTATGGCGCAAACTTGGCGCAAAATGTCAATGTTGTCCGATTTTGATGAAATTTTGCACAGTTGCTGAGAATAATGAGCTCTCGCGTTTTGCTAAAAATAAAGTCTGTACCTGGCCCCGTTTTGAAGTTACGCCTCTTTCTGGTTTTTACTCAAAAATCGCTAATTTAGCCAAAAATAAACTTTTCCGTGTGGAAATTTTTGGTGCCCCCTCTCCGTAAAAATGTGCCCGACTGAAATCTGTCAAACATTCCAGCCGGGTCGCATTATTTGTTTTTATACAATTTTTTTTTCTATTTTTTCGAAATTTCAAAAAACGTAACTTGACCCCTCTTTGTACTTTTGTCAAATGCACCGGAAGTGCCAAAATGCTGTCAAAACTAGCTGATATCCTAGCCAAATGTATGCACTAAAAGTCCCCGTTTACAAAAATGTCCTCTGGTTAATGAGTTTTTCAAAATTAAAGTTTTCTGCAGTCCCGTAAAACACACAAATTCCTGACGAATTTCCTCCAAATTTCACTATTCAACGTTATTCCTGTTTCGAAAATTGAATGTTTTCACTAAATTCGTCCTTAACTATTTAAAATAATCCAAAATGAACTAATTATGTCATTATTTTTGCCGGTCATCAAAAGTTGTAAACTATTGTCAAAAGATTCCCGTGTCATTTCTATAACAGGCACATTCCAATTATAAACTTGCTCATCCGTGACGTTCATGTATTCTAACTGTATACGTTGAGAGAATGGAAAATCAATATAGGTCTGCACCCTGCAAAGTCTACCGCTGTACTGAGAAATCTAAAAACTAAGTCGTAAAGTCATTCAAAAATTACGTCAAGCGCGTGACACCAAGGAAACCCAGATCAACAAAGTGATGTCGCCACCTAGATTTGAATGAATAAAATAAAATCACTCGTCCCCGCTCGCCACCCCCCCCCCCCCCGTTTTCCCTGGCGATTTACTGATTGTTGTTTGTTTAAAACAAGAAAACAAAAGAAATAAACAAAATGAAACAAAACAAATAAAACAAAACAAAACAAAACAAAACAAAACCAAAATAAAAAAATAAAAAAACCACAAAAGAAAAAAACTTAAATGTCCCCGCCCCCATCTTTTCAGATTCATGTATGGCAATAACATACATGTATGAAATACCCCCCCCTTTTTTTTTTTTTAAACCAGCAAAAACAAAACAAACAAACAAACAAACAAATGCCAGCAATGAGGCTCTTAACGGGGGAAAGACCGTTCTCTTGATTGTTCTATGAACAATCAGCCGTTTAATAATATTATTAAGGTCTTTCCTTCCGTAGGAAAGACCTTATTGTATTCGTTAGGCCTATTATTATTAAGGTCTTTCCCACTACAGTGGAAAGACCTTACTGTATTTCTTATGGTTATTATTAAGGTCTTTCCCACTACAGTGGAAAGACCTTATTGTATTTCTTCTGATTATTATTATTAAGGTCTTTCCCACTACAGTGGAAAGACCTTATTGTATTTCTTCTGATTATTATTAAGGTCTTTCCCACTACAGTGGAAAGACCTTATTGTATTTCTTCTGATTATTATTATTATTATTATTATTATTATTATTCTTTTCCGCGGTCACTATAACAAAAGTGTCGCGACATAACTTTACGACACTTGGTACCATTATTCGGTCATACCCTGACTCGCCTTGACTGACCCTGCGAAACCGATCTATTTTTAGTAACGGAGTTATCTGCCCCAGACCGAAAACCCTTGTTATCAGATAATCTCAGAAACCGTAACCGGTATCAAAAATCTAAAGAGTGGAAAATGTCATTTGACTCCTAGGGATGATTTGTAGATCAAAAAAAAAATTTCCGAACAACTTCCTGGTTACGCGTTTTTGAGTCGAAACCTGTCGCGACACGTCAAAATTTTTTTCTTCAAAACGGTTAGTTCTAGAGACTTGAGACCTTCACCAATCATCACGGATGATATTTGTTACATTTAAAAATGTCAAGGTCAAAGGTCAAATCTCAAGGTCAGAGGTCATGGTACACCTTGTTTTCAATTTCCCTCAAAAACCATACAAAAATTAAGCAGACATGTAATGGGGAAAATACTCGTCTCATTTAGACCTTCATTTGATATATAGGGTTGAACACTGTGCGACAAACCGTTTTCGAGTTATGGCCCTTAACGCGTTTCGGTTAAACGGTTTTTGGCTCATAACTTGAAAACGGTTCGAGATACCATAGTAAACATATGGGTTATTTGAGACCGTAAACTTATGCCCTTCGATATAAAACCAAAGTCGCATGGCTACGGACAGCCATTTTCAAAATGGCCGCCATCGGAAACTGTTTTTTGAGTATAACACAAAAACTGTAAAAAATTTAAGCGGACAATAAATGGAAAAAATGTTCGCCACGACTAAAGCTACAAAAAATGTTTCAGGTGCGAAAGCGTAAAACTTGTTGTTTTTGAGTTACGGCCCTTGATTCGTAATTAAAAAATGGTTTTTTAATTATAACTTCTAAACGGTTACAGATGGTGAATGAAATGTAGGGTTTATTTGATAGAGAATTAAAAGACCTACAATTTGAGTCCAAACAGTGTATGATTTGGTTGACTGGTTCCAAAATGGCGGCCAAAACAAGTTTCGAGAAACACGTTTTTTGCCCATAACTTGAAAACCATAACAGATAGTATAGTAAACATGTATACTTAAATGAATCAGAATGCCAAGACCTACAATTTGAGTCCAAGGTCAAAGGTCATGGGTCAAGGTCATTCCCTAGCAACAAGGTAACATTTATGAAAAGTCCATAGCAACCATATATATTCTTAACCAAGACTACTTTCCGAGTTTAGAGTTAAAATTTGTCAACCGGAAGTAACCCTTAGTCCATAGCAACCAACAAAATGTCCTTAGCAACCATCCTTTTTCTGACACTAGGCCCTTTGATCTTTATTCTGGAACCTATTTGATAACTATTGGTAACCTCATATCGAAAACAAAATGACTCATTTGTCTATAGTACTTGTATTGGACACCATAATGCTAACATGCTAAAGCAACAGAGAGACAAGAGACAGGGAAAGACCTCTCATTTGTTCTCTGAACAAATGGCATTTTAATTATTATTATTATTATTATTTTTCTTCTTCTTTTCCGCTGTGAATGTCGCAAAAGTGTCGCGACATATCTTTACGATACTTCTTGCGTTAACTCGGTCACACCCAGACTCGTCTTGACCGCAACCTGAAAACCGAACTATTTTTAGTAACGGAGTTATCTGCCCCAGACCGAAAACCCTTGTTATCAGATAATCTCAGAAACCGTAACCGGTATCAAAAATCTAAAGTGTGGGAAATGTTGCTGGACTCCTGGCAACATGTCATCACGCAAAAAAAAAATTTTCGATCAACTTCCTGGTTACGCGTTTTTGAGTCGAAACCTGTCGCGACACGTCAAAATTTTTTTCTTCAAAACGGTTAGTCCTAGAGACTTGGGACCTTCACCAATCATCCTAGGTGACATATGTTGCATTCAAAAATGTCAAGGTCAAAGGTCAAATCTCAAGGTCAGAGGTCATGGTACACCTTGTTTGCAGTATAGCTCAAAAACCATACAAAATTGAAGCAGACATGTAATGGGAAAAATACTCGTCTCATTTGGACCTTTGTTTGATATAAAGGGTTGAACACTGTACGACAAACCGTTTTCGAGTTATGGCCCTTAACGCGTTTCGGTTTATCCGTTTTTGGCTTATAACTTTTAAACCGTCAAAGATAATATAGTAAACATATGGGCTTTTTGTGACCGTCATTATGGGCCCTTCAATTTAAGACCAAAGTCGAATGGTTACGTGCAGCCATTTTCAAGATGGCTGACACCGTAAACAGTTTTTATGAAATAACACTTAAACCGTACAAAATTGAAGCGGACAATACATGGGAAAAATGTTTGTCATGTCGAAATCTACAAAAAGTTTTTCAGGTGCGAAACCGTAAAACTTGTCGTTTTTTAGTTATCGCCCTTGATTCTTATTTTTAAAATGATTTTTTGTTTATAACTTTTAAACCATAAAAGATGATGAATGAAACATAGGGTTTATTTGATAGAGAATTAAAAGACCTACAATTTGAGTCCAAACAGTATATGATTCGGTTGACCGGTTTCAAAATGGCGGCCAAAACAAGTTTCGCGAAACACGTTTTTTGCCAATAACTTGAAAACCGTAACAGATAGTATAGTAAACATATATTAAATGAATCAGAATGCAAAGAGCTACAATTTGAGTCCAAGGTCAAAGGTCATTGGTCAAGGTCATTCCCTAGCAACAAGGTAACCTTAATGAAAAGTCCATAGCAACCATACATAGTCTGAAACAAGACTACTTTTTGAGTTTAGGGTTAAGTTTTTTTCAACCGGAAGTAGCCCCTAGTCCATAGCAACCGTCATAAAAGTCCTTAGCAACCATACTTTTTCTGACTTCAGACTCACTGCTCTTTACTCTAGAACATTTTTCGCAACTAATAGTTTAATACTATTGTCAAAATCAGACTCAAATAGCCTAACCAAACATAACGGTTATCATAAAACTTACAAGAACATGGGAAAGACCTCACATTTGTTCTCTGAACAAATGACTTTTTAATTAAGGTCTTTCCCTTCCACAGAAGGAAAGACCTTACTGTATTTCTTCTGATTATTATTATTATTCTTCTTCTTTTCCGCGGTCACTATAACAAAAGTGTCGCGACATAACTTTACGACACTTGGTACCATTATTCGGTCATACCCTGACTCGCCTTGACTGACCCTGCGAAACCGATCTATTTTTAGTAACGGAGTTATCTGCCCCAGACCGAAAACCCTTGTTATCAGATAATCTCAGAAACCGTAACCGGTATCAAAAATCTAAAGAGTGGAAAATGTCTTTTGACTCCTAGGGATGATTTGTAGATCAAAAAAAAAATTTCCGAACAACTTCCTGGTTACGCGTTTTTGAGTCGAAACCTGTCGCGACACGTCAAAATTTTTTTCTTCAAAACGGTTAGTCCTAGAGACTTGGGACCTTCACCAATCATCACGGATGACATATGTTACATTTAAAAATGTCAAGGTCAAAGGTCAAATCTCAAGGTCAGAGGTCATGGTACACCTTGTTTTCAATTTCCCTCAAAAACCATACAAAACTTAAGCAGACATTTAATGGGGAAAATACTCGTCTCATTTAGACCTTCATTTGATATAAAGGGTTGAACACTGTGCGACAAACCGTTTTCGAGTTATGGCCCTTAACGCGTTTCGGTTAAACGGTTTTTGGCTCATAACTTGAAAACGGTTCGAGATACCATAGTAAACATATGGGTTATTTGAGACCGTAAACTTATGCCCTCCGATATAAAACCAAAGTCGCATGGCTACGGACAGCCATTTTCAAAATGGCCGCCATCGGAAATTGTTTTTTGAGTATAACACAAAAACTGTAAAAAATTTAAGCGGACAATAAATGGAAAAAATGTTCGCCACGACGAAAGCTACAAAAAATGTTTCAGGTGCGAAAGCGTAAAACTTGTTGTTTTTGAGTTACGGCCCTTGATTCGTAATTAAAAAATGGTTTTTTAATTATAACTTCTAAACGGTTACAGATGGTGAATGAAATGTAGGGTTCATTTGATAGAGAATTAAAAGACCTACAATTTGAGTCCAAACAGTGTATGATTTGGTTGACTGGTTCCAAAATGGCGGCCAAAACAAGTTTCGCGAAACACGTTTTTTGCCCATAACTTGAAAACCATAACAGATAGTATAGTAAACATGTATACTTAAATGAATCAGAATGCCAAGACCTACAATTTGAGTCCAAGGTCAAAGGTCATGGGTCAAGGTCATTCCCTAGCAACAAGGTAACATTTATGAAAAGTCCATAGCAACCATATATATTCTTAACCAAGACTACTTTCCGAGTTTAGAGTTAAAATTTGTCAACCGGAAGTAACCCTTAGTCCATAGCAACCAACAAAATGTCCTTAGCAACCATCCTTTTTCTGACACTAGGCCCCTTGATCTTTATTCTGGAACCTATTTGATAATTATTGGTAACCTCATATCGAAAACGAACTGACTCATTTGTCTATAGTACATGTATTGGACACCATAATGCTAACATGCTAAAGCGACAGAGCGACAAGAGACAGTGAAAGACCTCTCATTTGTTCTCTGAACAAATGGCATTTTAATTATTATTATTATTATTATTATTCTTCTTCTTTTCCGCGGTCACTATAACAAAAGTGTCGCGACATAACTTTACGACACTTGGTACCATTATTCGGTCATACCCTGACTCGCCTTGACTGACCCTGCGAAACCGATCTATTTTTAGTAACGGAGTTATCTGCCCCAGACCGAAAACCCTTGTTATCAGATAATCTCAGAAACCGTAACCGGTATCAAAAATCTAAAGAGTGGAAAATGTCATTTGACTCCTAGGGATGATTTGTAGATCAAAAAAAAAATTTCCGAACAACTTCCTGGTTACGCGTTTTTGAGTCGAAACCTGTCGCGACACGTCAAAAATTTTTTCTTCAAAACGGTTAGTCCTAGAGACTTGGGACCTTCACCAATCATCACGGATGACATATGTTACATTTAAAAATGTCAAGGTCAAAGGTCAAATCTCAAGGTCAGAGGTCATGGTACACCTTGTTTTCAATTTCCCTCAAAAACCATACAAAACTTAAGCAGACATTTAATGGGGAAAATACTCGTCTCATTTAGACCTTCATTTGATATAAAGGGTTGAACACTGTGCGACAAACCGTTTTCGAGTTATGGCCCTTAACGCGTTTCGGTTAAACGGTTTTTGGCTCATAACTTGAAAACGGTTCGAGATACCATAGTAAACATATGGGTTATTTGAGACCGTAAACTTATGCCCTCCGATATAAAACCAAAGTCGCATGGCTACGGACAGCCATTTTCAAAATGGCCGCCATCGGAAATTGTTTTTTGAGTATAACACAAAAACTGTAAAAAATTTAAGCGGACAATAAATGGAAAAAATGTTCGCCACGACGAAAGCTACAAAAAATGTTTCAGGTGCGAAAGCGTAAAACTTGTTGTTTTTGAGTTACGGCCCTTGATTCGTAATTAAAAAATGGTTTTTTAATTATAACTTCTAAACGGTTACAGATGGTGAATGAAATGTAGGGTTCATTTGATAGAGAATTGAAAGACCTACAATTTGAGTCCAAACAGTGTATGATTTGGTTGACTGGTTCCAAAATGGCGGCCAAAACAAGTTTCGCGAAACACGTTTTTTGCCCATAACTTGAAAACCATAACAGATAGTATAGTAAACATGTATACTTAAATGAATCAGAATGCCAAGACCTACAATTTGAGTCCAAGGTCAAAGGTCATGGGTCAAGGTCATTCCCTAGCAACAAGGTAACATTTATGAAAAGTCCATAGCAACCATATATATTCTTAACCAAGACTACTTTCCGAGTTTAGAGTTAAAATTTGTCAACCGGAAGTAACCCTTAGTCCATAGCAACCAACAAAATGTCCTTAGCAACCATCCTTTTTCTGACACTAGGCCCCTTGATCTTTATTCTGGAACCTATTTGATAATTATTGGTAACCTCATATCGAAAACGAACTGACTCATTTGTCTATAGTACATGTATTGGACACCATAATGCTAACATGCTAAAGCGACAGAGCGACAAGAGACAGGGAAAGACCTCTCATTTGTTCTCTGAACAAATGGCATTTTAATTATTATTCTTTTTTTTTTTCTGCCGCTCGTGAGCAAAAAGTTTCTTGACCGATCTTTATGAAATTTGGCACACTTATTCAGCACTGCCAGGAATAGAAATGACTATGGGCCTGACGCTTAATTATTTGTAGTTTCGGCGCAATAGCGCAAAACGCTGTTTACCCTTGTTATCAGGTGAGCTCAGAAACGGTAATAGTTATAAAGATTCTGTTTAGTGAAAATGGTAGCTTACATCCTGGTGATGATTTATCATGCAAAATGAATGCTGTAATTTACTTCCTGGTTGCGCGCGTATGGCGCAAACTTGGCGCAAAATGTAAAAATTGTCCGATTTTTATGAAATTTGGTTTCCAGGTAGATTTGAGGGTCCTGATAACGAATATGCAATCGAAAACTTTTTTGCGTTTACCATTGCCAAAATGGCGGCCGTCAAACGGTTTTTTGCTTATAACTCGAAAACCGTTAGAGATAGTAAAGACAATATATGAACAAAAAATGATTGTCTTGAAAAGACCTACAATTTGAGTCCAAATAGTGCATGATTCGGTTGAGCGGTTTTGAAAAAACGGCCGAAACAAGTTTTCGCGAAATACGTTTTTTGCCAATAACTTTAAAACCTTAACAGATAGTATAATAGACATGTGTATGAAAAATGACCGTCTTGACAAGACCTATCATTTAAGCCCAAAAAGTACATGATACGGTTGAGTGATTTCAAAATGGCGGCCGAAAACATCATCCTATGCATTATTTACTTATATAACATTTAAACGGTTATAGATAATATAGTACATATATATCTATATATATATATTTTATCAGTAATTGAAGAGCTTAACTTTAAGACAAAGGTTAAAGGTCATAGGTCACGTTTACGGGAAAGACCTCTCATTTGTTCTCGGAACAAATGGCACTTTAATTATTATTCTTCTTCTTCCGCCAAAAAAATTTTTTTTTTGTTTTGCGACATATCATTTCAATACTTAAGGTAGTATACCGGTCATGAAAAACCAATTTAAAAATGAGTCCGCTTAGCGAAACTATTTTTAGTTACGGAGTTATCTCCCCTTACACCGTAAAGTTTGTTACCGCAACTCCTCATAAACTACAATAAAAATAAAAAAACTAAAGCATCCAAAGTGTTAAGGGACTTATAAGCAAGCTTTATGGACCAATTTCATAAATTACAAACCACTTCCTGTTTATGATTTTAAGGGACAAAAAGTGTGGCGAAGCGTCAAATTTATCAAATCACAATTTTAAGAGTAACGACATATAATGATCAATTTTTTAGATAGTTTTTCATATATAAGTCAGGATTTTTGAGTGCAAAACTGTTGTCCAATGTCTTTTCTACCTATTTAAACAAAAAATGACAAAAAAATGCTAAATTATTAGACGCGAAAGGATTTTTTTAAAATTTACACCGGTTTTAGACACGGAGTAACCGTATGACCTTGACTGACTTTTCAAGGTCAAATCAACTTAATGACACTATTCCAACACATTTAAACCATTTATGGGTCTCAGATATCAAAAATAAGAAAATTGAAAATTCTCCCCCCTTTTTTCCAAAAATGTGAAATTTGACATTTTTTCACCAAAAATGGTCAAAACCTATTAAATGTACTACTTTTAATCATATTTAGTCAAAATCAGATGAAAAAATGTCGACCGGTCTTTATTAAGGTCTTTCACGACTACGGTCGTAAAGACCTTCTAGCAATTCTTCTGATTATTAAGGTCTTTCACGACTACGGTCGTAAAGACCTTCTAGCAATTCTTCTGATTATTAAGGTCTTTCACGACTACGGTCGTAAAGACCTTCTAGCAATTCTTCTGATTATTATTATTATTATTATTTTTCATCCGCCGCCCCAATATATTTTTTGTTTCGCGACATATCATTTTGATATTTAAGGTGGTATATCGGTCATAAAAAAACTCTTCGCAATTTACCCTGCGAAAGCGAACTATTTATTGTTACGGAGTTATCTCCCCTAACACCGTAAAGTTTGTGTCTTCTTCTCCTCCTAAACTACAATAAAAACACAAAAACTAAAGCATGCAAAGTGCTAAGGAACTAATAAACAAGCTCTATGGACCAATTTAATAAATTTCAAATCACTTCCTGTTGACGCGTTTAAGATTCAAAAAGTGTCGCGACGCGTCAAAATTTTTATCTTTTAAACCGTTGGTTATAGAGACTTGGAACCTTCACCATTAAACTTAGGTGACATATGTTACATCCAAAAATGTCAAAATCCAAGGTCAAAGGTCAAGGTCAAATTAACCAAAATGGAATTTTAAGGGTTACTACATATACAGATCTATATTTTACATAATTATTCATATTTTAGTCATATTTTTAGTGCTAATCAGTTGTCCAATGTCTTTTCTACCTCTAAAAACCCCAAAATGAGAAAAAAATGCTAAAATATTGAACGCGAATGGATTTTAAGGAAATTTACACCGGTCTTAGATACAGAGTAACCGTATGACCTTGACTGACTTTTCAAGGTCAAATCAACTTTATGACACTATTTCAACACATTTAACCCATTTAAGGGTCTCAGATATTAGAAATAAAGAAATTAATAGTTCATCCCCCCTTTTTTCCAAAAATGTGAAAATTGACATTTTTGCACTAAAAGTGATCAAAACATGTTAAATATACTACTTTTAATCATATTTAGTCAAAATCAGATGAAAAAATGTTGACCGGTCTTTATTAAGGTCTTTCACGACTACGGTCGTAAAGACCTTCTAGCAATTCTTCTGATTATTATTATTATTATTATTTTTCATCCGCCGCCCCAATATATTTTTTGTTTCGCGACATATCATTTTGATATTTAAGGTGGTATATCGGTCATAAAAAAACTCTTCGCAATTTACCCTGCGAAAGCGAACTATTTATTGTTACGGAGTTATCTCCCCTAACACCGTAAAGTTTGTGTCTTCTTCTCCTCCTAAACTACAATAAAAACACAAAAACTAAAGCATGCAAAGTGCTAAGGAACTAATAAACAAGCTCTATGGACCAATTTAATAAATTTCAAATCACTTCCTGTTGACGCGTTTAAGATTCAAAAAGTGTCGCGACGCGTCAAAATTTTTATCTTTTAAACCGTTGGTTATAGAGACTTGGAACCTTCACCATTAAACTTAGGTGACATATGTTACATCCAAAAATGTCAAAATCCAAGGTCAAAGGTCAAGGTCAAATTAACCAAAATGGAATTTTAAGGGTTACTACATATACAGATCTATATTTTACATAATTATTCATATTTTAGTCATATTTTTAGTGCTAATCAGTTGTCCAATGTCTTTTCTACCTCTAAAAACCCCAAAATGAGAAAAAAATGCTAAAATATTGAACGCGAATGGATTTTAAGGAAATTTACACCGGTCTTAGATACAGAGTAACCGTATGACCTTGACTGACTTTTCAAGGTCAAATCAACTTTATGACACTATTTCAACACATTTAACCCATTTAAGGGTCTCAGATATTAGAAATAAAGAAATTAATAGTTCATCCCCCCTTTTTTCCAAAAATGTGAAAATTGACATTTTTGCACTAAAAGTGATCAAAACATGTTAAATATACTACTTTTAATCATATTTAGTCAAAATCAGATGAAAAAATGTTGACCGGTCTTTATTAAGGTCTTTCACGACTACGGTCGTAAAGACCTTCTAGCAATTCTTCTGATTATTATTATTATTATTATTTTTCATCCGCCGCCCCAATATATTTTTTGTTTCGCGACATATCATTTTGATATTTAAGGTGGTATATCGGTCATAAAAAAACTCTTCGCAATTTACCCTGCGAAAGCGAACTATTTATTGTTACGGAGTTATCTCCCCTAACACCGTAAAGTTTGTGTCTTCTTCTCCTCCTAAACTACAATAAAAACACAAAAACTAAAGCATGCAAAGTGCTAAGGAACTAATAAACAAGCTCTATGGACCAATTTAATAAATTTCAAATCACTTCCTGTTGACGCGTTTAAGATTCAAAAAGTGTCGCGACGCGTCAAAATTTTTATCTTTTAAACCGTTGGTTATAGAGACTTGGAACCTTCACCATTAAACTTAGGTGACATATGTTACATCCAAAAATGTCAAAATCCAAGGTCAAAGGTCAAGGTCAAATTAACCAAAATGGAATTTTAAGGGTTACTACATATACAGATCTATATTTTACATAATTATTCATATTTTAGTCATATTTTTAGTGCTAATCAGTTGTCCAATGTCTTTTCTACCTCTAAAAACCCCAAAATGAGAAAAAAATGCTAAAATATTGAACGCGAATGGATTTTAAGGAAATTTACACCGGTCTTAGATACAGAGTAACCGTATGACCTTGACTGACTTTTCAAGGTCAAATCAACTTTATGACACTATTTCAACACATTTAACCCATTTAAGGGTCTCAGATATTAGAAATAAAGAAATTAATAGTTCATCCCCCCTTATTTCCAAAAATGTGAAAATTGACATTTTTGCACTAAAAGTGATCAAAACATGTTAAATATACTACTTTTAATCATATTTAGTCAAAATCAGATGAAAAAATGTTGACCGGTCTTTATTAAGGTCTTTCACGACTACGGTCGTAAAGACCTTCTAGCAATTCTTCTGATTATTATTATTATTATTATTTTTCATCCGCCGCCCCAATATATTTTTTGTTTCGCGACATATCATTTTGATATTTAAGGTGGTATATCGGTCATAAAAAAACTCTTCGCAATTTACCCTGCGAAAGCGAACTATTTATTGTTACGGAGTTATCTCCCCTAACACCGTAAAGTTTGTGTCTTCTTCTCCTCCTAAACTACAATAAAAACACAAAAACTAAAGCATGCAAAGTGCTAAGGAACTAATAAACAAGCTCTATGGACCAATTTAATAAATTTCAAATCACTTCCTGTTGACGCGTTTAAGATTCAAAAAGTGTCGCGACGCGTCAAAATTTTTATCTTTTAAACCGTTGGTTATAGAGACTTGGAACCTTCACCATTAAACTTAGGTGACATATGTTACATCCAAAAATGTCAAAATCCAAGGTCAAAGGTCAAGGTCAAATTAACCAAAATGGAATTTTAAGGGTTACTACATATACAGATCTATATTTTACATAATTATTCATATTTTAGTCATATTTTTAGTGCTAATCAGTTGTCCAATGTCTTTTCTACCTCTAAAAACCCCAAAATGAGAAAAAAATGCTAAAATATTGAACGCGAATGGATTTTAAGGAAATTTACACCGGTCTTAGATACAGAGTAACCGTATGACCTTGACTGACTTTTCAAGGTCAAATCAACTTTATGACACTATTTCAACACATTTAACCCATTTAAGGGTCTCAGATATTAGAAATAAAGAAATTAATAGTTCATCCCCCCTTTTTTCGAAAAATGTGAAAATTGACATTTTTGCACTAAAAGTGATCAAAACATGTTAAATATACTACTTTTAATCATATTTAGTCAAAATCAGATGAAAAAATGTTGACCGGTCTTTATTAAGGTCTTTCACGACTACGGTCGTAAAGACCTTCTAGCAATTCTTCTGATTATTATTATTATTATTATTTTTCATCCGCCGCCCCAATATATTTTTTGTTTCGCGACATATCATTTTGATATTTAAGGTGGTATATCGGTCATAAAAAAACTCTTCGCAATTTACCCTGCGAAAGCGAACTATTTATTGTTACGGAGTTATCTCCCCTAACACCGTAAAGTTTGTGTCTTCTTCTCCTCCTAAACTACAATAAAAACACAAAAACTAAAGCATGCAAAGTGCTAAGGAACTAATAAACAAGCTCTATGGACCAATTTAATAAATTTCAAATCACTTCCTGTTGACGCGTTTAAGATTCAAAAAGTGTCGCGACGCGTCAAAATTTTTATCTTTTAAACCGTTGGTTATAGAGACTTGGAACCTTCACCATTAAACTTAGGTGACATATGTTACATCCAAAAATGTCAAAATCCAAGGTCAAAGGTCAAGGTCAAATTAACCAAAATGGAATTTTAAGGGTTACTACATATACAGATCTATATTTTACATAATTATTCATATTTTAGTCATATTTTTAGTGCTAATCAGTTGTCCAATGTCTTTTCTACCTCTAAAAACCCCAAAATGAGAAAAAAATGCTAAAATATTGAACGCGAATGGATTTTAAGGAAATTTACACCGGTCTTAGATACAGAGTAACCGTATGACCTTGACTGACTTTTCAAGGTCAAATCAACTTTATGACACTATTTCAACACATTTAACCCATTTAAGGGTCTCAGATATTAGAAATAAAGAAATTAATAGTTCATCCCCCCTTTTTTCCAAAAATGTGAAAATTGACATTTTTGCACTAAAAGTGATCAAAACATGTTAAATATACTACTTTTAATCATATTTAGTCAAAATCAGATGAAAAAATGTTGACCGGTCTTTATTAAGGTCTTTCACGACTACGGTCGTAAAGACCTTCTAGCAATTCTTCTGATTATTATTATTATTATTATTTTTCATCCGCCGCCCCAATATATTTTTTGTTTCGCGACATATCATTTTGATATTTAAGGTGGTATATCGGTCATAAAAAAACTCTTCGCAATTTACCCTGCGAAAGCGAACTATTTATTGTTACGGAGTTATCTCCCCTAACACCGTAAAGTTTGTGTCTTCTTCTCCTCCTAAACTACAATAAAAACACAAAAACTAAAGCATGCAAAGTGCTAAGGAACTAATAAACAAGCTCTATGGACCAATTTAATAAATTTCAAATCACTTCCTGTTGACGCGTTTAAGATTCAAAAAGTGTCGCGACGCGTCAAAATTTTTATCTTTTAAACCGTTGGTTATAGAGACTTGGAACCTTCACCATTAAACTTAGGTGACATATGTTACATCCAAAAATGTCAAAATCCAAGGTCAAAGGTCAAGGTCAAATTAACCAAAATGGAATTTTAAGGGTTACTACATATACAGATCTATATTTTACATAATTATTCATATTTTAGTCATATTTTTAATGCTAATCAGTTGTCCAATGTCTTTTCTACCTCTAAAAACCCCAAAATGAGAAAAAAATGCTAAAATATTGAACGCGAATGGATTTTAAGGAAATTTACACCGGTCTTAGATACAGAGTAACCGTATGACCTTGACTGACTTTTCAAGGTCAAATCAACTTTATGACACTATTTCAACACATTTAACCCATTTAAGGGTCTCAGATATTAGAAATAAAGAAATTAATAGTTCATCCCCCCTTTTTTCCAAAAATGTGAAAATTGACATTTTTGCACTAAAAGTGATCAAAACATGTTAAATATACTACTTTTAATCATATTTAGTCAAAATCAGATGAAAAAATGTTGACCGGTCTTTATTAAGGTCTTTCACGACTACGGTCGTAAAGACCTTCTAGCAATTCTTCTGATTATTATTATTATTATTATTTTTCATCCGCCGCCCCAATATATTTTTTGTTTCGCGACATATCATTTTGATATTTAAGGTGGTATATCGGTCATAAAAAAACTCTTCGCAATTTACCCTGCGAAAGCGAACTATTTATTGTTACGGAGTTATCTCCCCTAACACCGTAAAGTTTGTGTCTTCTTCTCCTCCTAAACTACAATAAAAACACAAAAACTAAAGCATGCAAAGTGCTAAGGAACTAATAAACAAGCTCTATGGACCAATTTAATAAATTTCAAATCACTTCCTGTTGACGCGTTTAAGATTCAAAAAGTGTCGCGACGCGTCAAAATTTTTATCTTTTAAACCGTTGGTTATAGAGACTTGGAACCTTCACCATTAAACTTAGGTGACATATGTTACATCCAAAAATGTCAAAATCCAAGGTCAAAGGTCAAGGTCAAATTAACCAAAATGGAATTTTAAGGGTTACTACATATACAGATCTATATTTTACATAATTATTCATATTTTAGTCATATTTTTAGTGCTAATCAGTTGTCCAATGTCTTTTCTACCTCTAAAAACCCCAAAATGAGAAAAAAATGCTAAAATATTGAACGCGAATGGATTTTAAGGAAATTTACACCGGTCTTAGATACAGAGTAACCGTATGACCTTGACTGACTTTTCAAGGTCAAATCAACTTTATGACACTATTTCAACACATTTAACCCATTTAAGGGTCTCAGATATTAGAAATAAAGAAATTAATAGTTCATCCCCCCTTTTTTCCAAAAATGTGAAAATTGACATTTTTGCACTAAAAGTGATCAAAACATGTTAAATATACTACTTTTAATCATATTTAGTCAAAATCAGATGAAAAAATGTTGACCGGTCTTTATTAAGGTCTTTCACGACTACGGTCGTAAAGACCTTCTAGCAATTCTTCTGATTATTATTATTATTATTATTTTTCATCCGCCGCCCCAATATATTTTTTGTTTCGCGACATATCATTTTGATATTTAAGGTGGTATATCGGTCATAAAAAAACTCTTCGCAATTTACCCTGCGAAAGCGAACTATTTATTGTTACGGAGTTATCTCCCCTAACACCGTAAAGTTTGTGTCTTCTTCTCCTCCTAAACTACAATAAAAACACAAAAACTAAAGCATGCAAAGTGCTAAGGAACTAATAAACAAGCTCTATGGACCAATTTAATAAATTTCAAATCACTTCCTGTTGACGCGTTTAAGATTCAAAAAGTGTCGCGACGCGTCAAAATTTTTATCTTTTAAACCGTTGGTTATAGAGACTTGGAACCTTCACCATTAAACTTAGGTGACATATGTTACATCCAAAAATGTCAAAATCCAAGGTCAAAGGTCAAGGTCAAATTAACCAAAATGGAATTTTAAGGGTTACTACATATACAGATCTATATTTTACATAATTATTCATATTTTAGTCATATTTTTAGTGCTAATCAGTTGTCCAATGTCTTTTCTACCTCTAAAAACCCCAAAATGAGAAAAAAATGCTAAAATATTGAACGCGAATGGATTTTAAGGAAATTTACACCGGTCTTAGATACAGAGTAACCGTATGACCTTGACTGACTTTTCAAGGTCAAATCAACTTTATGACACTATTTCAACACATTTAACCCATTTAAGGGTCTCAGATATTAGAAATAAAGAAATTAATAGTTCATCCCCCCTTTTTTCCAAAAATGTGAAAATTGACATTTTTGCACTAAAAGTGATCAAAACATGTTAAATATACTACTTTTAATCATATTTAGTCAAAATCAGATGAAAAAATGTTGACCGGTCTTTATTAAGGTCTTTCACGACTACGGTCGTAAAGACCTTCTAGCAATTCTTCTGATTATTATTATTATTATTATTTTTCATCCGCCGCCCCAATATATTTTTTGTTTCGCGACATATCATTTTGATATTTAAGGTGGTATATCGGTCATAAAAAAACTCTTCGCAATTTACCCTGCGAAAGCGAACTATTTATTGTTACGGAGTTATCTCCCCTAACACCGTAAAGTTTGTGTCTTCTTCTCCTCCTAAACTACAATAAAAACACAAAAACTAAAGCATGCAAAGTGCTAAGGAACTAATAAACAAGCTCTATGGACCAATTTAATAAATTTCAAATCACTTCCTGTTGACGCGTTTAAGATTCAAAAAGTGTCGCGACGCGTCAAAATTTTTATCTTTTAAACCGTTGGTTATAGAGACTTGGAACCTTCACCATTAAACTTAGGTGACATATGTTACATCCAAAAATGTCAAAATCCAAGGTCAAAGGTCAAGGTCAAATTAACCAAAATGGAATTTTAAGGGTTACTACATATACAGATCTATATTTTACATAATTATTCATATTTTAGTCATATTTTTAGTGCTAATCAGTTGTCCAATGTCTTTTCTACCTCTAAAAACCCCAAAATGAGAAAAAAATGCTAAAATATTGAACGCGAATGGATTTTAAGGAAATTTACACCGGTCTTAGATACAGAGTAACCGTATGACCTTGACTGACTTTTCAAGGTCAAATCAACTTTATGACACTATTTCAACACATTTAACCCATTTAAGGGTCTCAGATATTAGAAATAAAGAAATTAATAGTTCATCCCCCCTTTTTTCCAAAAATGTGAAAATTGACATTTTTGCACTAAAAGTGATCAAAACATGTTAAATATACTACTTTTAATCATATTTAGTCAAAATCAGATGAAAAAATGTTGACCGGTCTTTATTAAGGTCTTTCACGACTACGGTCGTAAAGACCTTCTAGCAATTCTTCTGATTATTATTATTATTATTATTTTTCATCCGCCGCCCCAATATATTTTTTGTTTCGCGACATATCATTTTGATATTTAAGGTGGTATATCGGTCATAAAAAAACTCTTCGCAATTTACCCTGCGAAAGCGAACTATTTATTGTTACGGAGTTATCTCCCCTAACACCGTAAAGTTTGTGTCTTCTTCTCCTCCTAAACTACAATAAAAACACAAAAACTAAAGCATGCAAAGTGCTAAGGAACTAATAAACAAGCTCTATGGACCAATTTAATAAATTTCAAATCACTTCCTGTTGACGCGTTTAAGATTCAAAAAGTGTCGCGACGCGTCAAAATTTTTATCTTTTAAACCGTTGGTTATAGAGACTTGGAACCTTCACCATTAAACTTAGGTGACATATGTTACATCCAAAAATGTCAAAATCCAAGGTCAAAGGTCAAGGTCAAATTAACCAAAATGGAATTTTAAGGGTTACTACATATACAGATCTATATTTTACATAATTATTCATATTTTAGTCATATTTTTAGTGCTAATCAGTTGTCCAATGTCTTTTCTACCTCTAAAAACCCCAAAATGAGAAAAAAATGCTAAAATATTGAACGCGAATGGATTTTAAGGAAATTTACACCGGTCTTAGATACAGAGTAACCGTATGACCTTGACTGACTTTTCAAGGTCAAATCAACTTTATGACACTATTTCAACACATTTAACCCATTTAAGGGTCTCAGATATTAGAAATAAAGAAATTAATAGTTCATCCCCCCTTTTTTCGAAAAATGTGAAAATTGACATTTTTGCACTAAAAGTGATCAAAACATGTTAAATATACTACTTTTAATCATATTTAGTCAAAATCAGATGAAAAAATGTTGACCGGTCTTTATTAAGGTCTTTCACGACTACGGTCGTAAAGACCTTCTAGCAATTCTTCTGATTATTATTATTATTATTATTTTTCATCCGCCGCCCCAATATATTTTTTGTTTCGCGACATATCATTTTGATATTTAAGGTGGTATATCGGTCATAAAAAAACTCTTCGCAATTTACCCTGCGAAAGCGAACTATTTATTGTTACGGAGTTATCTCCCCTAACACCGTAAAGTTTGTGTCTTCTTCTCCTCCTAAACTACAATAAAAACACAAAAACTAAAGCATGCAAAGTGCTAAGGAACTAATAAACAAGCTCTATGGACCAATTTAATAAATTTCAAATCACTTCCTGTTGACGCGTTTAAGATTCAAAAAGTGTCGCGACGCGTCAAAATTTTTATCTTTTAAACCGTTGGTTATAGAGACTTGGAACCTTCACCATTAAACTTAGGTGACATATGTTACATCCAAAAATGTCAAAATCCAAGGTCAAAGGTCAAGGTCAAATTAACCAAAATGGAATTTTAAGGGTTACTACATATACAGATCTATATTTTACATAATTATTCATATTTTAGTCATATTTTTAGTGCTAATCAGTTGTCCAATGTCTTTTCTACCTCTAAAAACCCCAAAATGAGAAAAAAATGCTAAAATATTGAACGCGAATGGATTTTAAGGAAATTTACACCGGTCTTAGATACAGAGTAACCGTATGACCTTGACTGACTTTTCAAGGTCAAATCAACTTTATGACACTATTTCAACACATTTAACCCATTTAAGGGTCTCAGATATTAGAAATAAAGAAATTAATAGTTCATCCCCCCTTTTTTCCAAAAATGTGAAAATTGACATTTTTGCACTAAAAGTGATCAAAACATGTTAAATATACTACTTTTAATCATATTTAGTCAAAATCAGATGAAAAAATGTTGACCGGTCTTTATTAAGGTCTTTCACGACTACGGTCGTAAAGACCTTCTAGCAATTCTTCTGATTATTATTATTATTATTATTTTTCATCCGCCGCCCCAATATATTTTTTGTTTCGCGACATATCATTTTGATATTTAAGGTGGTATATCGGTCATAAAAAAACTCTTCGCAATTTACCCTGCGAAAGCGAACTATTTATTGTTACGGAGTTATCTCCCCTAACACCGTAAAGTTTGTGTCTTCTTCTCCTCCTAAACTACAATAAAAACACAAAAACTAAAGCATGCAAAGTGCTAAGGAACTAATAAACAAGCTCTATGGACCAATTTAATAAATTTCAAATCACTTCCTGTTGACGCGTTTAAGATTCAAAAAGTGTCGCGACGCGTCAAAATTTTTATCTTTTAAACCGTTGGTTATAGAGACTTGGAACCTTCACCATTAAACTTAGGTGACATATGTTACATCCAAAAATGTCAAAATCCAAGGTCAAAGGTCAAGGTCAAATTAACCAAAATGGAATTTTAAGGGTTACTACATATACAGATCTATATTTTACATAATTATTCATATTTTAGTCATATTTTTAGTGCTAATCAGTTGTCCAATGTCTTTTCTACCTCTAAAAACCCCAAAATGAGAAAAAAATGCTAAAATATTGAACGCGAATGGATTTTAAGGAAATTTACACCGGTCTTAGATACAGAGTAACCGTATGACCTTGACTGACTTTTCAAGGTCAAATCAACTTTATGACACTATTTCAACACATTTAACCCATTTAAGGGTCTCAGATATTAGAAATAAAGAAATTAATAGTTCATCCCCCCTTTTTTCCAAAAATGTGAAAATTGACATTTTTGCACTAAAAGTGATCAAAACATGTTAAATATACTACTTTTAATCATATTTAGTCAAAATCAGATGAAAAAATGTTGACCGGTCTTTATTAAGGTCTTTCACGACTACGGTCGTAAAGACCTTCTAGCAATTCTTCTGATTATTATTATTATTATTATTTTTCATCCGCCGCCCCAATATATTTTTTGTTTCGCGACATATCATTTTGATATTTAAGGTGGTATATCGGTCATAAAAAAACTCTTCGCAATTTACCCTGCGAAAGCGAACTATTTATTGTTACGGAGTTATCTCCCCTAACACCGTAAAGTTTGTGTCTTCTTCTCCTCCTAAACTACAATAAAAACACAAAAACTAAAGCATGCAAAGTGCTAAGGAACTAATAAACAAGCTCTATGGACCAATTTAATAAATTTCAAATCACTTCCTGTTGACGCGTTTAAGATTCAAAAAGTGTCGCGACGCGTCAAAATTTTTATCTTTTAAACCGTTGGTTATAGAGACTTGGAACCTTCACCATTAAACTTAGGTGACATATGTTACATCCAAAAATGTCAAAATCCAAGGTCAAAGGTCAAGGTCAAATTAACCAAAATGGAATTTTAAGGGTTACTACATATACAGATCTATATTTTACATAATTATTCATATTTTAGTCATATTTTTAGTGCTAATCAGTTGTCCAATGTCTTTTCTACCTCTAAAAACCCCAAAATGAGAAAAAAATGCTAAAATATTGAACGCGAATGGATTTTAAGGAAATTTACACCGGTCTTAGATACAGAGTAACCGTATGACCTTGACTGACTTTTCAAGGTCAAATCAACTTTATGACACTATTTCAACACATTTAACCCATTTAAGGGTCTCAGATATTAGAAATAAAGAAATTAATAGTTCATCCCCCCTTTTTTCCAAAAATGTGAAAATTGACATTTTTGCACTAAAAGTGATCAAAACATGTTAAATATACTACTTTTAATCATATTTAGTCAAAATCAGATGAAAAAATGTTGACCGGTCTTTATTAAGGTCTTTCACGACTACGGTCGTAAAGACCTTCTAGCAATTCTTCTGATTATTATTATTATTATTATTTTTCATCCGCCGCCCCAATATATTTTTTGTTTCGCGACATATCATTTTGATATTTAAGGTGGTATATCGGTCATAAAAAAACTCTTCGCAATTTACCCTGCGAAAGCGAACTATTTATTGTTACGGAGTTATCTCCCCTAACACCGTAAAGTTTGTGTCTTCTTCTCCTCCTAAACTACAATAAAAACACAAAAACTAAAGCATGCAAAGTGCTAAGGAACTAATAAACAAGCTCTATGGACCAATTTAATAAATTTCAAATCACTTCCTGTTGACGCGTTTAAGATTCAAAAAGTGTCGCGACGCGTCAAAATTTTTATCTTTTAAACCGTTGGTTATAGAGACTTGGAACCTTCACCATTAAACTTAGGTGACATATGTTACATCCAAAAATGTCAAAATCCAAGGTCAAAGGTCAAGGTCAAATTAACCAAAATGGAATTTTAAGGGTTACTACATATACAGATCTATATTTTACATAATTATTCATATTTTAGTCATATTTTTAGTGCTAATCAGTTGTCCAATGTCTTTTCTACCTCTAAAAACCCCAAAATGAGAAAAAAATGCTAAAATATTGAACGCGAATGGATTTTAAGGAAATTTACACCGGTCTTAGATACAGAGTAACCGTATGACCTTGACTGACTTTTCAAGGTCAAATCAACTTTATGACACTATTTCAACACATTTAACCCATTTAAGGGTCTCAGATATTAGAAATAAAGAAATTAATAGTTCATCCCCCCTTTTTTCCAAAAATGTGAAAATTGACATTTTTGCACTAAAAGTGATCAAAACATGTTAAATATACTACTTTTAATCATATTTAGTCAAAATCAGATGAAAAAATGTTGACCGGTCTTTATTAAGGTCTTTCACGACTACGGTCGTAAAGACCTTCTAGCAATTCTTCTGATTATTATTATTATTATTATTTTTCATCCGCCGCCCCAATATATTTTTTGTTTCGCGACATATCATTTTGATATTTAAGGTGGTATATCGGTCATAAAAAAACTCTTCGCAATTTACCCTGCGAAAGCGAACTATTTATTGTTACGGAGTTATCTCCCCTAACACCGTAAAGTTTGTGTCTTCTTCTCCTCCTAAACTACAATAAAAACACAAAAACTAAAGCATGCAAAGTGCTAAGGAACTAATAAACAAGCTCTATGGACCAATTTAATAAATTTCAAATCACTTCCTGTTGACGCGTTTAAGATTCAAAAAGTGTCGCGACGCGTCAAAATTTTTATCTTTTAAACCGTTGGTTATAGAGACTTGGAACCTTCACCATTAAACTTAGGTGACATATGTTACATCCAAAAATGTCAAAATCCAAGGTCAAAGGTCAAGGTCAAATTAACCAAAATGGAATTTTAAGGGTTACTACATATACAGATCTATATTTTACATAATTATTCATATTTTAGTCATATTTTTAGTGCTAATCAGTTGTCCAATGTCTTTTCTACCTCTAAAAACCCCAAAATGAGAAAAAAATGCTAAAATATTGAACGCGAATGGATTTTAAGGAAATTTACACCGGTCTTAGATACAGAGTAACCGTATGACCTTGACTGACTTTTCAAGGTCAAATCAACTTTATGACACTATTTCAACACATTTAACCCATTTAAGGGTCTCAGATATTAGAAATAAAGAAATTAATAGTTCATCCCCCCTTTTTTCCAAAAATGTGAAAATTGACATTTTTGCACTAAAAGTGATCAAAACATGTTAAATATACTACTTTTAATCATATTTAGTCAAAATCAGATGAAAAAATGTTGACCGGTCTTTATTAAGGTCTTTCACGACTACGGTCGTAAAGACCTTCTAGCAATTCTTCTGATTATTATTATTATTATTATTTTTCATCCGCCGCCCCAATATATTTTTTGTTTCGCGACATATCATTTTGATATTTAAGGTGGTATATCGGTCATAAAAAAACTCTTCGCAATTTACCCTGCGAAAGCGAACTATTTATTGTTACGGAGTTATCTCCCCTAACACCGTAAAGTTTGTGTCTTCTTCTCCTCCTAAACTACAATAAAAACACAAAAACTAAAGCATGCAAAGTGCTAAGGAACTAATAAACAAGCTCTATGGACCAATTTAATAAATTTCAAATCACTTCCTGTTGACGCGTTTAAGATTCAAAAAGTGTCGCGACGCGTCAAAATTTTTATCTTTTAAACCGTTGGTTATAGAGACTTGGAACCTTCACCATTAAACTTAGGTGACATATGTTACATCCAAAAATGTCAAAATCCAAGGTCAAAGGTCAAGGTCAAATTAACCAAAATGGAATTTTAAGGGTTACTACATATACAGATCTATATTTTACATAATTATTCATATTTTAGTCATATTTTTAGTGCTAATCAGTTGTCCAATGTCTTTTCTACCTCTAAAAACCCCAAAATGAGAAAAAAATGCTAAAATATTGAACGCGAATGGATTTTAAGGAAATTTACACCGGTCTTAGATACAGAGTAACCGTATGACCTTGACTGACTTTTCAAGGTCAAATCAACTTTATGACACTATTTCAACACATTTAACCCATTTAAGGGTCTCAGATATTAGAAATAAAGAAATTAATAGTTCATCCCCCCTTTTTTCCAAAAATGTGAAAATTGACATTTTTGCACTAAAAGTGATCAAAACATGTTAAATATACTACTTTTAATCATATTTAGTCAAAATCAGATGAAAAAATGTTGACCGGTCTTTATTAAGGTCTTTCACGACTACGGTCGTAAAGACCTTCTAGCAATTCTTCTGATTATTATTATTATTATTATTTTTCATCCGCCGCCCCAATATATTTTTTGTTTCGCGACATATCATTTTGATATTTAAGGTGGTATATCGGTCATAAAAAAACTCTTCGCAATTTACCCTGCGAAAGCGAACTATTTATTGTTACGGAGTTATCTCCCCTAACACCGTAAAGTTTGTGTCTTCTTCTCCTCCTAAACTACAATAAAAACACAAAAACTAAAGCATGCAAAGTGCTAAGGAACTAATAAACAAGCTCTATGGACCAATTTAATAAATTTCAAATCACTTCCTGTTGACGCGTTTAAGATTCAAAAAGTGTCGCGACGCGTCAAAATTTTTATCTTTTAAACCGTTGGTTATAGAGACTTGGAACCTTCACCATTAAACTTAGGTGACATATGTTACATCCAAAAATGTCAAAATCCAAGGTCAAAGGTCAAGGTCAAATTAACCAAAATGGAATTTTAAGGGTTACTACATATACAGATCTATATTTTACATAATTATTCATATTTTAGTCATATTTTTAGTGCTAATCAGTTGTCCAATGTCTTTTCTACCTCTAAAAACCCCAAAATGAGAAAAAAATGCTAAAATATTGAACGCGAATGGATTTTAAGGAAATTTACACCGGTCTTAGATACAGAGTAACCGTATGACCTTGACTGACTTTTCAAGGTCAAATCAACTTTATGACACTATTTCAACACATTTAACCCATTTAAGGGTCTCAGATATTAGAAATAAAGAAATTAATAGTTCATCCCCCCTTTTTTCCAAAAATGTGAAAATTGACATTTTTGCACTAAAAGTGATCAAAACATGTTAAATATACTACTTTTAATCATATTTAGTCAAAATCAGATGAAAAAATGTTGACCGGTCTTTATTAAGGTCTTTCACGACTACGGTCGTAAAGACCTTCTAGCAATTCTTCTGATTATTATTATTATTATTATTTTTCATCCGCCGCCCCAATATATTTTTTGTTTCGCGACATATCATTTTGATATTTAAGGTGGTATATCGGTCATAAAAAAACTCTTCGCAATTTACCCTGCGAAAGCGAACTATTTATTGTTACGGAGTTATCTCCCCTAACACCGTAAAGTTTGTGTCTTCTTCTCCTCCTAAACTACAATAAAAACACAAAAACTAAAGCATGCAAAGTGCTAAGGAACTAATAAACAAGCTCTATGGACCAATTTAATAAATTTCAAATCACTTCCTGTTGACGCGTTTAAGATTCAAAAAGTGTCGCGACGCGTCAAAATTTTTATCTTTTAAACCGTTGGTTATAGAGACTTGGAACCTTCACCATTAAACTTAGGTGACATATGTTACATCCAAAAATGTCAAAATCCAAGGTCAAAGGTCAAGGTCAAATTAACCAAAATGGAATTTTAAGGGTTACTACATATACAGATCTATATTTTACATAATTATTCATATTTTAGTCATATTTTTAGTGCTAATCAGTTGTCCAATGTCTTTTCTACCTCTAAAAACCCCAAAATGAGAAAAAAATGCTAAAATATTGAACGCGAATGGATTTTAAGGAAATTTACACCGGTCTTAGATACAGAGTAACCGTATGACCTTGACTGACTTTTCAAGGTCAAATCAACTTTATGACACTATTTCAACACATTTAACCCATTTAAGGGTCTCAGATATTAGAAATAAAGAAATTAATAGTTCATCCCCCCTTTTTTCCAAAAATGTGAAAATTGACATTTTTGCACTAAAAGTGATCAAAACATGTTAAATATACTACTTTTAATCATATTTAGTCAAAATCAGATGAAAAAATGTTGACCGGTCTTTATTAAGGTCTTTCACGACTACGGTCGTAAAGACCTTCTAGCAATTCTTCTGATTATTATTATTATTATTATTTTTCATCCGCCGCCCCAATATATTTTTTGTTTCGCGACATATCATTTTGATATTTAAGGTGGTATATCGGTCATAAAAAAACTCTTCGCAATTTACCCTGCGAAAGCGAACTATTTATTGTTACGGAGTTATCTCCCCTAACACCGTAAAGTTTGTGTCTTCTTCTCCTCCTAAACTACAATAAAAACACAAAAACTAAAGCATGCAAAGTGCTAAGGAACTAATAAACAAGCTCTATGGACCAATTTAATAAATTTCAAATCACTTCCTGTTGACGCGTTTAAGATTCAAAAAGTGTCGCGACGCGTCAAAATTTTTATCTTTTAAACCGTTGGTTATAGAGACTTGGAACCTTCACCATTAAACTTAGGTGACATATGTTACATCCAAAAATGTCAAAATCCAAGGTCAAAGGTCAAGGTCAAATTAACCAAAATGGAATTTTAAGGGTTACTACATATACAGATCTATATTTTACATAATTATTCATATTTTAGTCATATTTTTAGTGCTAATCAGTTGTCCAATGTCTTTTCTACCTCTAAAAACCCCAAAATGAGAAAAAAATGCTAAAATATTGAACGCGAATGGATTTTAAGGAAATTTACACCGGTCTTAGATACAGAGTAACCGTATGACCTTGACTGACTTTTCAAGGTCAAATCAACTTTATGACACTATTTCAACACATTTAACCCATTTAAGGGTCTCAGATATTAGAAATAAAGAAATTAATAGTTCATCCCCCCTTTTTTCCAAAAATGTGAAAATTGACATTTTTGCACTAAAAGTGATCAAAACATGTTAAATATACTACTTTTAATCATATTTAGTCAAAATCAGATGAAAAAATGTTGACCGGTCTTTATTAAGGTCTTTCACGACTACGGTCGTAAAGACCTTCTAGCAATTCTTCTGATTATTATTATTATTATTATTTTTCATCCGCCGCCCCAATATATTTTTTGTTTCGCGACATATCATTTTGATATTTAAGGTGGTATATCGGTCATAAAAAAACTCTTCGCAATTTACCCTGCGAAAGCGAACTATTTATTGTTACGGAGTTATCTCCCCTTTGTCGTTTCAGAAAAAACACTTGGGTACCGTACCCTTTCGCGTATAAGAGTTATGCCCCTTTTAGCTGTAAAGTTTGTTTATTCTTCTCCTCTTAACCCATAAAAGTTATCAAGTTCAATCCTTTTGAAATAGGAAGAGTAACTCTTGAAGTTGTGCCAATGATATTTTTTATACTGATATATTGACCAATTAAGGAGTTATTCCCCTTTAAACTTTGACTTTTTTAGTATAAAATTATAAAATCAACAAATCTTAAGATATTTCAATGAAACTTGGTATATAGGGTCAGTGACCCCTAAGGACCAAAATAAGGTCAAGGTCAAAGGTCAAGGTCATCATTTGGTGATTTGTGAAAAAATAACATTTTTTGATTGCGAAATAAGTCCAACAAGGAGAAACATTTTTCAGTACTCATTTTACTTTAAATAGTGTGTTTATGTTCCCTCTACCCAACACAGAAAAAAAATTTGAAAAAAGTGAAAAAATGTTGTCGCGACATGGATTTTTGTGATTTTTACACCGTATCACTGTATTTAGCCATGGTATGACCTTGAAGTTTTTTTCAAGGTCAAACCACCTCACCTTTACTATTCCAACCTATTTCAGTCATTAAAAGTCACCAGATGTCAAAAATAAAAAAGTTGACTTTTGCCCCCCCTTTTTTTGAAAATTTGGAAATTTGCCATTTTTGACAAAAAAATGTTATTTTTGGATAAATACACCTTATTTCACCATAACTAAACCATATCTACCCTAAAAACCCTGAAAAAGTCTCATCTGTCCTCTTTTTTAAGGTCTTTCCCTTTCCAAGGGAAGACCTTATTGTATTTCTTCTGATTATTATTATTATTATTTTCTTTCTTCCGCCGTTTCGCTAAATTTCAACTATGAGAAGTACGCGACATGTCGCAATGATACTTAGTATACTTTATCGGTCAATGTTTGTCGTTTCAGAAAAAACACTTGGGTACCGTACCCTTTCGCGTATAAGAGTTATGCCCCTTTTAGCTGTAAAGTTTGTTTATTCTTCTCCTCTTAACCCATAAAAGTTATCAAGTTCAATCCTTTTGAAATAGGAAGAGTAACTCTTGAAGTTGTGCCAATGATATTTTTTATACTGATATATTGACCAATTAAGGAGTTATTCCCCTTTAAACTTTGACTTTTTTAGTATAAAATTATAAAATCAACAAATCTTAAGATATTTCAATGAAACTTGGTATATAGGGTCAGTGACCCCTAAGGACCAAAATAAGGTCAAGGTCAAAGGTCAAGGTCATCATTTGGTGATTTGTGAAAAAATAACATTTTTTGATTGCGAAATAAGTCCAACAAGGAGAAACATTTTTCAGTACCCATTTTACTTTAAATAGTGTGTTTATGTTCCCTCTACCCAACACAGAAAAAAAATTTGAAAAAAGTGAAAAAATGTTGTCGCGACATGGATTTTTGTGATTTTTACACCGTATCACTGTATTTAGCCATGGTATGACCTTGAAGTTTTTTTCAAGGTCAAACCACCTCACCTTTACTATTCCAACCTATTTCAGTCATTAAAAGTCACCAGATGTCAAAAATAAAAAAGTTGACTTTTGCCCCCCCTTTTTTTGAAAATTTGGAAATTTGCCATTTTTGACAAAAAAATGTTATTTTTGGATAAATACACCTTATTTCACCATAACTAAACCATATCTACCCTAAAAACCCTGAAAAAGTCTCATCTGTCCTCTTTTTTAAGGTCTTTCCCTTTCCAAGGGAAGACCTTATTGTATTTCTTCTGATTATTATTATTATTATTTTCTTTCTTCCGCCGTTTCGCTAAATTTCAACTATGAGAAGTACGCGACATGTCGCAATGATACTTAGTATACTTTATCGGTCAATGTTTGTCGTTTCAGAAAAAACACTTGGGTACCGTACCCTTTCGCGTATAAGAGTTATGCCCCTTTTAGCTGTAAAGTTTGTTTATTCTTCTCCTCTTAACCCATAAAAGTTATCAAGTTCAATCCTTTTGAAATAGGAAGAGTAACTCTTGAAGTTGTGCCAATGATATTTTTTATACTGATATATTGACCAATTAAGGAGTTATTCCCCTTTAAACTTTGACTTTTTTAGTATAAAATTATAAAATCAACAAATCTTAAGATATTTCAATGAAACTTGGTATATAGGGTCAGTGACCCCTAAGGACCAAAATAAGGTCAAGGTCAAAGGTCAAGGTCATCATTTGGTGATTTGTGAAAAAATAACATTTTTTGATTGCGAAATAAGTCCAACAAGGAGAAACATTTTTCAGTACCCATTTTACTTTAAATAGTGTGTTTATGTTCCCTCTACCCAACACAGAAAAAAAATTTGAAAAAAGTGAAAAAATGTTGTCGCGACATGGATTTTTGTGATTTTTACACCGTATCACTGTATTTAGCCATGGTATGACCTTGAAGTTTTTTTCAAGGTCAAACCACCTCACCTTTACTATTCCAACCTATTTCAGTCATTAAAAGTCACCAGATGTCAAAAATAAAAAAGTTGACTTTTGCCCCCCCTTTTTTTGAAAATTTGGAAATTTGCCATTTTTGACAAAAAAATGTTATTTTTGGATAAATACACCTTATTTCACCATAACTAAACCATATCTACCCTAAAAACCCTGAAAAAGTCTCATCTGTCCTCTTTTTTAAGGTCTTTCCCTTTCCAAGGGAAGACCTTATTGTATTTCTTCTGATTATTATTATTATTATTTTCTTTCTTCCGCCGTTTCGCTAAATTTCAACTATGAGAAGTACGCGACATGTCGCAATGATACTTAGTATACTTTATCGGTCAATGTTTGTCGTTTCAGAAAAAACACTTGGGTACCGTACCCTTTCGCGTATAAGAGTTATGCCCCTTTTAGCTGTAAAGTTTGTTTATTCTTCTCCTCTTAACCCATAAAAGTTATCAAGTTCAATCCTTTTGAAATAGGAAGAGTAACTCTTGAAGTTGTGCCAATGATATTTTTTATACTGATATATTGACCAATTAAGGAGTTATTCCCCTTTAAACTTTGACTTTTTTAGTATAAAATTATAAAATCAACAAATCTTAAGATATTTCAATGAAACTTGGTATATAGGGTCAGTGACCCCTAAGGACCAAAATAAGGTCAAGGTCAAAGGTCAAGGTCATCATTTGGTGATTTGTGAAAAAATAACATTTTTTGATTGCGAAATAAGTCCAACAAGGAGAAACATTTTTCAGTACCCATTTTACTTTAAATAGTGTGTTTATGTTCCCTCTACCCAACACAGAAAAAAAATTTGAAAAAAGTGAAAAAATGTTGTCGCGACATGGATTTTTGTGATTTTTACACCGTATCACTGTATTTAGCCATGGTATGACCTTGAAGTTTTTTTCAAGGTCAAACCACCTCACCTTTACTATTCCAACCTATTTCAGTCATTAAAAGTCACCAGATGTCAAAAATAAAAAAGTTGACTTTTGCCCCCCCTTTTTTTGAAAATTTGGAAATTTGCCATTTTTGACAAAAAAATGTTATTTTTGGATAAATACACCTTATTTCACCATAACTAAACCATATCTACCCTAAAAACCCTGAAAAAGTCTCATCTGTCCTCTTTTTTAAGGTCTTTCCCTTTCCAAGGGAAGACCTTATTGTATTTCTTCTGATTATTATTATTATTATTTTCTTTCTTCCGCCGTTTCGCTAAATTTCAACTATGAGAAGTACGCGACATGTCGCAATGATACTTAGTATACTTTATCGGTCAATGTTTGTCGTTTCAGAAAAAACACTTGGGTACCGTACCCTTTCGCGTATAAGAGTTATGCCCCTTTTAGCTGTAAAGTTTGTTTATTCTTCTCCTCTTAACCCATAAAAGTTATCAAGTTCAATCCTTTTGAAATAGGAAGAGTAACTCTTGAAGTTGTGCCAATGATATTTTTTATACTGATATATTGACCAATTAAGGAGTTATTCCCCTTTAAACTTTGACTTTTTTAGTATAAAATTATAAAATCAACAAATCTTAAGATATTTCAATGAAACTTGGTATATAGGGTCAGTGACCCCTAAGGACCAAAATAAGGTCAAGGTCAAAGGTCAAGGTCATCATTTGGTGATTTGTGAAAAAATAACATTTTTTGATTGCGAAATAAGTCCAACAAGGAGAAACATTTTTCAGTACCCATTTTACTTTAAATAGTGTGTTTATGTTCCCTCTACCCAACACAGAAAAAAAATTTGAAAAAAGTGAAAAAATGTTGTCGCGACATGGATTTTTGTGATTTTTACACCGTATCACTGTATTTAGCCATGGTATGACCTTGAAGTTTTTTTCAAGGTCAAACCACCTCACCTTTACTATTCCAACCTATTTCAGTCATTAAAAGTCACCAGATGTCAAAAATAAAAAAGTTGACTTTTGCCCCCCCTTTTTTTGAAAATTTGGAAATTTGCCATTTTTGACAAAAAAATGTTATTTTTGGATAAATACACCTTATTTCACCATAACTAAACCATATCTACCCTAAAAACCCTGAAAAAGTCTCATCTGTCCTCTTTTTTAAGGTCTTTCCCTTTCCAAGGGAAGACCTTATTGTATTTCTTCTGATTATTATTATTATTATTTTCTTTCTTCCGCCGTTTCGCTAAATTTCAACTATGAGAAGTACGCGACATGTCGCAATGATACTTAGTATACTTTATCGGTCAATGTTTGTCGTTTCAGAAAAAACACTTGGGTACCGTACCCTTTCGCGTATAAGAGTTATGCCCCTTTTAGCTGTAAAGTTTGTTTATTCTTCTCCTCTTAACCCATAAAAGTTATCAAGTTCAATCCTTTTGAAATAGGAAGAGTAACTCTTGAAGTTGTGCCAATGATATTTTTTATACTGATATATTGACCAATTAAGGAGTTATTCCCCTTTAAACTTTGACTTTTTTAGTATAAAATTATAAAATCAACAAATCTTAAGATATTTCAATGAAACTTGGTATATAGGGTCAGTGACCCCTAAGGACCAAAATAAGGTCAAGGTCAAAGGTCAAGGTCATCATTTGGTGATTTGTGAAAAAATAACATTTTTTGATTGCGAAATAAGTCCAACAAGGAGAAACATTTTTCAGTACCCATTTTACTTTAAATAGTGTGTTTATGTTCCCTCTACCCAACACAGAAAAAAAATTTGAAAAAAGTGAAAAAATGTTGTCGCGACATGGATTTTTGTGATTTTTACACCGTATCACTGTATTTAGCCATGGTATGACCTTGAAGTTTTTTTCAAGGTCAAACCACCTCACCTTTACTATTCCAACCTATTTCAGTCATTAAAAGTCACCAGATGTCAAAAATAAAAAAGTTGACTTTTGCCCCCCCTTTTTTTGAAAATTTGGAAATTTGCCATTTTTGACAAAAAAATGTTATTTTTGGATAAATACACCTTATTTCACCATAACTAAACCATATCTACCCTAAAAACCCTGAAAAAGTCTCATCTGTCCTCTTTTTTAAGGTCTTTCCCTTTCCAAGGGAAGACCTTATTGTATTTCTTCTGATTATTATTATTATTATTTTCTTTCTTCCGCCGTTTCGCTAAATTTCAACTATGAGAAGTACGCGACATGTCGCAATGATACTTAGTATACTTTATCGGTCAATGTTTGTCGTTTCAGAAAAAACACTTGGGTACCGTACCCTTTCGCGTATAAGAGTTATGCCCCTTTTAGCTGTAAAGTTTGTTTATTCTTCTCCTCTTAACCCATAAAAGTTATCAAGTTCAATCCTTTTGAAATAGGAAGAGTAACTCTTGAAGTTGTGCCAATGATATTTTTTATACTGATATATTGACCAATTAAGGAGTTATTCCCCTTTAAACTTTGACTTTTTTAGTATAAAATTATAAAATCAACAAATCTTAAGATATTTCAATGAAACTTGGTATATAGGGTCAGTGACCCCTAAGGACCAAAATAAGGTCAAGGTCAAAGGTCAAGGTCATCATTTGGTGATTTGTGAAAAAATAACATTTTTTGATTGCGAAATAAGTCCAACAAGGAGAAACATTTTTCAGTACCCATTTTACTTTAAATAGTGTGTTTATGTTCCCTCTACCCAACACAGAAAAAAAATTTGAAAAAAGTGAAAAAATGTTGTCGCGACATGGATTTTTGTGATTTTTACACCGTATCACTGTATTTAGCCATGGTATGACCTTGAAGTTTTTTTCAAGGTCAAACCACCTCACCTTTACTATTCCAACCTATTTCAGTCATTAAAAGTCACCAGATGTCAAAAATAAAAAAGTTGACTTTTGCCCCCCCTTTTTTTGAAAATTTGGAAATTTGCCATTTTTGACAAAAAAATGTTATTTTTGGATAAATACACCTTATTTCACCATAACTAAACCATATCTACCCTAAAAACCCTGAAAAAGTCTCATCTGTCCTCTTTTTTAAGGTCTTTCCCTTTCCAAGGGAAGACCTTATTGTATTTCTTCTGATTATTATTATTATTATTTTCTTTCTTCCGCCGTTTCGCTAAATTTCAACTATGAGAAGTACGCGACATGTCGCAATGATACTTAGTATACTTTATCGGTCAATGTTTGTCGTTTCAGAAAAAACACTTGGGTACCGTACCCTTTCGCGTATAAGAGTTATGCCCCTTTTAGCTGTAAAGTTTGTTTATTCTTCTCCTCTTAACCCATAAAAGTTATCAAGTTCAATCCTTTTGAAATAGGAAGAGTAACTCTTGAAGTTGTGCCAATGATATTTTTTATACTGATATATTGACCAATTAAGGAGTTATTCCCCTTTAAACTTTGACTTTTTTAGTATAAAATTATAAAATCAACAAATCTTAAGATATTTCAATGAAACTTGGTATATAGGGTCAGTGACCCCTAAGGACCAAAATAAGGTCAAGGTCAAAGGTCAAGGTCATCATTTGGTGATTTGTGAAAAAATAACATTTTTTGATTGCGAAATAAGTCCAACAAGGAGAAACATTTTTCAGTACCCATTTTACTTTAAATAGTGTGTTTATGTTCCCTCTACCCAACACAGAAAAAAAATTTGAAAAAAGTGAAAAAATGTTGTCGCGACATGGATTTTTGTGATTTTTACACCGTATCACTGTATTTAGCCATGGTATGACCTTGAAGTTTTTTTCAAGGTCAAACCACCTCACCTTTACTATTCCAACCTATTTCAGTCATTAAAAGTCACCAGATGTCAAAAATAAAAAAGTTGACTTTTGCCCCCCCTTTTTTTGAAAATTTGGAAATTTGCCATTTTTGACAAAAAAATGTTATTTTTGGATAAATACACCTTATTTCACCATAACTAAACCATATCTACCCTAAAAACCCTGAAAAAGTCTCATCTGTCCTCTTTTTTAAGGTCTTTCCCTTTCCAAGGGAAGACCTTATTGTATTTCTTCTGATTATTATTATTATTATTTTCTTTCTTCCGCCGTTTCGCTAAATTTCAACTATGAGAAGTACGCGACATGTCGCAATGATACTTAGTATACTTTATCGGTCAATGTTTGTCGTTTCAGAAAAAACACTTGGGTACCGTACCCTTTCGCGTATAAGAGTTATGCCCCTTTTAGCTGTAAAGTTTGTTTATTCTTCTCCTCTTAACCCATAAAAGTTATCAAGTTCAATCCTTTTGAAATAGGAAGAGTAACTCTTGAAGTTGTGCCAATGATATTTTTTATACTGATATATTGACCAATTAAGGAGTTATTCCCCTTTAAACTTTGACTTTTTTAGTATAAAATTATAAAATCAACAAATCTTAAGATATTTCAATGAAACTTGGTATATAGGGTCAGTGACCCCTAAGGACCAAAATAAGGTCAAGGTCAAAGGTCAAGGTCATCATTTGGTGATTTGTGAAAAAATAACATTTTTTGATTGCGAAATAAGTCCAACAAGGAGAAACATTTTTCAGTACCCATTTTACTTTAAATAGTGTGTTTATGTTCCCTCTACCCAACACAGAAAAAAAATTTGAAAAAAGTGAAAAAATGTTGTCGCGACATGGATTTTTGTGATTTTTACACCGTATCACTGTATTTAGCCATGGTATGACCTTGAAGTTTTTTTCAAGGTCAAACCACCTCACCTTTACTATTCCAACCTATTTCAGTCATTAAAAGTCACCAGATGTCAAAAATAAAAAAGTTGACTTTTGCCCCCCCTTTTTTTGAAAATTTGGAAATTTGCCATTTTTGACAAAAAAATGTTATTTTTGGATAAATACACCTTATTTCACCATAACTAAACCATATCTACCCTAAAAACCCTGAAAAAGTCTCATCTGTCCTCTTTTTTAAGGTCTTTCCCTTTCCAAGGGAAGACCTTATTGTATTTCTTCTGATTATTATTATTATTATTTTCTTTCTTCCGCCGTTTCGCTAAATTTCAACTATGAGAAGTACGCGACATGTCGCAATGATACTTAGTATACTTTATCGGTCAATGTTTGTCGTTTCAGAAAAAACACTTGGGTACCGTACCCTTTCGCGTATAAGAGTTATGCCCCTTTTAGCTGTAAAGTTTGTTTATTCTTCTCCTCTTAACCCATAAAAGTTATCAAGTTCAATCCTTTTGAAATAGGAAGAGTAACTCTTGAAGTTGTGCCAATGATATTTTTTATACTGATATATTGACCAATTAAGGAGTTATTCCCCTTTAAACTTTGACTTTTTTAGTATAAAATTATAAAATCAACAAATCTTAAGATATTTCAATGAAACTTGGTATATAGGGTCAGTGACCCCTAAGGACCAAAATAAGGTCAAGGTCAAAGGTCAAGGTCATCATTTGGTGATTTGTGAAAAAATAACATTTTTTGATTGCGAAATAAGTCCAACAAGGAGAAACATTTTTCAGTACCCATTTTACTTTAAATAGTGTGTTTATGTTCCCTCTACCCAACACAGAAAAAAAATTTGAAAAAAGTGAAAAAATGTTGTCGCGACATGGATTTTTGTGATTTTTACACCGTATCACTGTATTTAGCCATGGTATGACCTTGAAGTTTTTTTCAAGGTCAAACCACCTCACCTTTACTATTCCAACCTATTTCAGTCATTAAAAGTCACCAGATGTCAAAAATAAAAAAGTTGACTTTTGCCCCCCCTTTTTTTGAAAATTTGGAAATTTGCCATTTTTGACAAAAAAATGTTATTTTTGGATAAATACACCTTATTTCACCATAACTAAACCATATCTACCCTAAAAACCCTGAAAAAGTCTCATCTGTCCTCTTTTTTAAGGTCTTTCCCTTTCCAAGGGAAGACCTTATTGTATTTCTTCTGATTATTATTATTATTATTTTCTTTCTTCCGCCGTTTCGCTAAATTTCAACTATGAGAAGTACGCGACATGTCGCAATGATACTTAGTATACTTTATCGGTCAATGTTTGTCGTTTCAGAAAAAACACTTGGGTACCGTACCCTTTCGCGTATAAGAGTTATGCCCCTTTTAGCTGTAAAGTTTGTTTATTCTTCTCCTCTTAACCCATAAAAGTTATCAAGTTCAATCCTTTTGAAATAGGAAGAGTAACTCTTGAAGTTGTGCCAATGATATTTTTTATACTGATATATTGACCAATTAAGGAGTTATTCCCCTTTAAACTTTGACTTTTTTAGTATAAAATTATAAAATCAACAAATCTTAAGATATTTCAATGAAACTTGGTATATAGGGTCAGTGACCCCTAAGGACCAAAATAAGGTCAAGGTCAAAGGTCAAGGTCATCATTTGGTGATTTGTGAAAAAATAACATTTTTTGATTGCGAAATAAGTCCAACAAGGAGAAACATTTTTCAGTACCCATTTTACTTTAAATAGTGTGTTTATGTTCCCTCTACCCAACACAGAAAAAAAATTTGAAAAAAGTGAAAAAATGTTGTCGCGACATGGATTTTTGTGATTTTTACACCGTATCACTGTATTTAGCCATGGTATGACCTTGAAGTTTTTTTCAAGGTCAAACCACCTCACCTTTACTATTCCAACCTATTTCAGTCATTAAAAGTCACCAGATGTCAAAAATAAAAAAGTTGACTTTTGCCCCCCCTTTTTTTGAAAATTTGGAAATTTGCCATTTTTGACAAAAAAATGTTATTTTTGGATAAATACACCTTATTTCACCATAACTAAACCATATCTACCCTAAAAACCCTGAAAAAGTCTCATCTGTCCTCTTTTTTAAGGTCTTTCCCTTTCCAAGGGAAGACCTTATTGTATTTCTTCTGATTATTATTATTATTATTTTCTTTCTTCCGCCGTTTCGCTAAATTTCAACTATGAGAAGTACGCGACATGTCGCAATGATACTTAGTATACTTTATCGGTCAATGTTTGTCGTTTCAGAAAAAACACTTGGGTACCGTACCCTTTCGCGTATAAGAGTTATGCCCCTTTTAGCTGTAAAGTTTGTTTATTCTTCTCCTCTTAACCCATAAAAGTTATCAAGTTCAATCCTTTTGAAATAGGAAGAGTAACTCTTGAAGTTGTGCCAATGATATTTTTTATACTGATATATTGACCAATTAAGGAGTTATTCCCCTTTAAACTTTGACTTTTTTAGTATAAAATTATAAAATCAACAAATCTTAAGATATTTCAATGAAACTTGGTATATAGGGTCAGTGACCCCTAAGGACCAAAATAAGGTCAAGGTCAAAGGTCAAGGTCATCATTTGGTGATTTGTGAAAAAATAACATTTTTTGATTGCGAAATAAGTCCAACAAGGAGAAACATTTTTCAGTACCCATTTTACTTTAAATAGTGTGTTTATGTTCCCTCTACCCAACACAGAAAAAAAATTTGAAAAAAGTGAAAAAATGTTGTCGCGACATGGATTTTTGTGATTTTTACACCGTATCACTGTATTTAGCCATGGTATGACCTTGAAGTTTTTTTCAAGGTCAAACCACCTCACCTTTACTATTCCAACCTATTTCAGTCATTAAAAGTCACCAGATGTCAAAAATAAAAAAGTTGACTTTTGCCCCCCCTTTTTTTGAAAATTTGGAAATTTGCCATTTTTGACAAAAAAATGTTATTTTTGGATAAATACACCTTATTTCACCATAACTAAACCATATCTACCCTAAAAACCCTGAAAAAGTCTCATCTGTCCTCTTTTTTAAGGTCTTTCCCTTTCCAAGGGAAGACCTTATTGTATTTCTTCTGATTATTATTATTATTATTTTCTTTCTTCCGCCGTTTCGCTAAATTTCAACTATGAGAAGTACGCGACATGTCGCAATGATACTTAGTATACTTTATCGGTCAATGTTTGTCGTTTCAGAAAAAACACTTGGGTACCGTACCCTTTCGCGTATAAGAGTTATGCCCCTTTTAGCTGTAAAGTTTGTTTATTCTTCTCCTCTTAACCCATAAAAGTTATCAAGTTCAATCCTTTTGAAATAGGAAGAGTAACTCTTGAAGTTGTGCCAATGATATTTTTTATACTGATATATTGACCAATTAAGGAGTTATTCCCCTTTAAACTTTGACTTTTTTAGTATAAAATTATAAAATCAACAAATCTTAAGATATTTCAATGAAACTTGGTATATAGGGTCAGTGACCCCTAAGGACCAAAATAAGGTCAAGGTCAAAGGTCAAGGTCATCATTTGGTGATTTGTGAAAAAATAACATTTTTTGATTGCGAAATAAGTCCAACAAGGAGAAACATTTTTCAGTACCCATTTTACTTTAAATAGTGTGTTTATGTTCCCTCTACCCAACACAGAAAAAAAATTTGAAAAAAGTGAAAAAATGTTGTCGCGACATGGATTTTTGTGATTTTTACACCGTATCACTGTATTTAGCCATGGTATGACCTTGAAGTTTTTTTCAAGGTCAAACCACCTCACCTTTACTATTCCAACCTATTTCAGTCATTAAAAGTCACCAGATGTCAAAAATAAAAAAGTTGACTTTTGCCCCCCCTTTTTTTGAAAATTTGGAAATTTGCCATTTTTGACAAAAAAATGTTATTTTTGGATAAATACACCTTATTTCACCATAACTAAACCATATCTACCCTAAAAACCCTGAAAAAGTCTCATCTGTCCTCTTTTTTAAGGTCTTTCCCTTTCCAAGGGAAGACCTTATTGTATTTCTTCTGATTATTATTATTATTATTTTCTTTCTTCCGCCGTTTCGCTAAATTTCAACTATGAGAAGTACGCGACATGTCGCAATGATACTTAGTATACTTTATCGGTCAATGTTTGTCGTTTCAGAAAAAACACTTGGGTACCGTACCCTTTCGCGTATAAGAGTTATGCCCCTTTTAGCTGTAAAGTTTGTTTATTCTTCTCCTCTTAACCCATAAAAGTTATCAAGTTCAATCCTTTTGAAATAGGAAGAGTAACTCTTGAAGTTGTGCCAATGATATTTTTTATACTGATATATTGACCAATTAAGGAGTTATTCCCCTTTAAACTTTGACTTTTTTAGTATAAAATTATAAAATCAACAAATCTTAAGATATTTCAATGAAACTTGGTATATAGGGTCAGTGACCCCTAAGGACCAAAATAAGGTCAAGGTCAAAGGTCAAGGTCATCATTTGGTGATTTGTGAAAAAATAACATTTTTTGATTGCGAAATAAGTCCAACAAGGAGAAACATTTTTCAGTACCCATTTTACTTTAAATAGTGTGTTTATGTTCCCTCTACCCAACACAGAAAAAAAATTTGAAAAAAGTGAAAAAATGTTGTCGCGACATGGATTTTTGTGATTTTTACACCGTATCACTGTATTTAGCCATGGTATGACCTTGAAGTTTTTTTCAAGGTCAAACCACCTCACCTTTACTATTCCAACCTATTTCAGTCATTAAAAGTCACCAGATGTCAAAAATAAAAAAGTTGACTTTTGCCCCCCCTTTTTTTGAAAATTTGGAAATTTGCCATTTTTGACAAAAAAATGTTATTTTTGGATAAATACACCTTATTTCACCATAACTAAACCATATCTACCCTAAAAACCCTGAAAAAGTCTCATCTGTCCTCTTTTTTAAGGTCTTTCCCTTTCCAAGGGAAGACCTTATTGTATTTCTTCTGATTATTATTATTATTATTTTCTTTCTTCCGCCGTTTCGCTAAATTTCAACTATGAGAAGTACGCGACATGTCGCAATGATACTTAGTATACTTTATCGGTCAATGTTTGTCGTTTCAGAAAAAACACTTGGGTACCGTACCCTTTCGCGTATAAGAGTTATGCCCCTTTTAGCTGTAAAGTTTGTTTATTCTTCTCCTCTTAACCCATAAAAGTTATCAAGTTCAATCCTTTTGAAATAGGAAGAGTAACTCTTGAAGTTGTGCCAATGATATTTTTTATACTGATATATTGACCAATTAAGGAGTTATTCCCCTTTAAACTTTGACTTTTTTAGTATAAAATTATAAAATCAACAAATCTTAAGATATTTCAATGAAACTTGGTATATAGGGTCAGTGACCCCTAAGGACCAAAATAAGGTCAAGGTCAAAGGTCAAGGTCATCATTTGGTGATTTGTGAAAAAATAACATTTTTTGATTGCGAAATAAGTCCAACAAGGAGAAACATTTTTCAGTACCCATTTTACTTTAAATAGTGTGTTTATGTTCCCTCTACCCAACACAGAAAAAAAATTTGAAAAAAGTGAAAAAATGTTGTCGCGACATGGATTTTTGTGATTTTTACACCGTATCACTGTATTTAGCCATGGTATGACCTTGAAGTTTTTTTCAAGGTCAAACCACCTCACCTTTACTATTCCAACCTATTTCAGTCATTAAAAGTCACCAGATGTCAAAAATAAAAAAGTTGACTTTTGCCCCCCCTTTTTTTGAAAATTTGGAAATTTGCCATTTTTGACAAAAAAATGTTATTTTTGGATAAATACACCTTATTTCACCATAACTAAACCATATCTACCCTAAAAACCCTGAAAAAGTCTCATCTGTCCTCTTTTTTAAGGTCTTTCCCTTTCCAAGGGAAGACCTTATTGTATTTCTTCTGATTATTATTATTATTATTTTCTTTCTTCCGCCGTTTCGCTAAATTTCAACTATGAGAAGTACGCGACATGTCGCAATGATACTTAGTATACTTTATCGGTCAATGTTTGTCGTTTCAGAAAAAACACTTGGGTACCGTACCCTTTCGCGTATAAGAGTTATGCCCCTTTTAGCTGTAAAGTTTGTTTATTCTTCTCCTCTTAACCCATAAAAGTTATCAAGTTCAATCCTTTTGAAATAGGAAGAGTAACTCTTGAAGTTGTGCCAATGATATTTTTTATACTGATATATTGACCAATTAAGGAGTTATTCCCCTTTAAACTTTGACTTTTTTAGTATAAAATTATAAAATCAACAAATCTTAAGATATTTCAATGAAACTTGGTATATAGGGTCAGTGACCCCTAAGGACCAAAATAAGGTCAAGGTCAAAGGTCAAGGTCATCATTTGGTGATTTGTGAAAAAATAACATTTTTTGATTGCGAAATAAGTCCAACAAGGAGAAACATTTTTCAGTACCCATTTTACTTTAAATAGTGTGTTTATGTTCCCTCTACCCAACACAGAAAAAAAATTTGAAAAAAGTGAAAAAATGTTGTCGCGACATGGATTTTTGTGATTTTTACACCGTATCACTGTATTTAGCCATGGTATGACCTTGAAGTTTTTTTCAAGGTCAAACCACCTCACCTTTACTATTCCAACCTATTTCAGTCATTAAAAGTCACCAGATGTCAAAAATAAAAAAGTTGACTTTTGCCCCCCCTTTTTTTGAAAATTTGGAAATTTGCCATTTTTGACAAAAAAATGTTATTTTTGGATAAATACACCTTATTTCACCATAACTAAACCATATCTACCCTAAAAACCCTGAAAAAGTCTCATCTGTCCTCTTTTTTAAGGTCTTTCCCTTTCCAAGGGAAGACCTTATTGTATTTCTTCTGATTATTATTATTATTATTTTCTTTCTTCCGCCGTTTCGCTAAATTTCAACTATGAGAAGTACGCGACATGTCGCAATGATACTTAGTATACTTTATCGGTCAATGTTTGTCGTTTCAGAAAAAACACTTGGGTACCGTACCCTTTCGCGTATAAGAGTTATGCCCCTTTTAGCTGTAAAGTTTGTTTATTCTTCTCCTCTTAACCCATAAAAGTTATCAAGTTCAATCCTTTTGAAATAGGAAGAGTAACTCTTGAAGTTGTGCCAATGATATTTTTTATACTGATATATTGACCAATTAAGGAGTTATTCCCCTTTAAACTTTGACTTTTTTAGTATAAAATTATAAAATCAACAAATCTTAAGATATTTCAATGAAACTTGGTATATAGGGTCAGTGACCCCTAAGGACCAAAATAAGGTCAAGGTCAAAGGTCAAGGTCATCATTTGGTGATTTGTGAAAAAATAACATTTTTTGATTGCGAAATAAGTCCAACAAGGAGAAACATTTTTCAGTACCCATTTTACTTTAAATAGTGTGTTTATGTTCCCTCTACCCAACACAGAAAAAAAATTTGAAAAAAGTGAAAAAATGTTGTCGCGACATGGATTTTTGTGATTTTTACACCGTATCACTGTATTTAGCCATGGTATGACCTTGAAGTTTTTTTCAAGGTCAAACCACCTCACCTTTACTATTCCAACCTATTTCAGTCATTAAAAGTCACCAGATGTCAAAAATAAAAAAGTTGACTTTTGCCCCCCCTTTTTTTGAAAATTTGGAAATTTGCCATTTTTGACAAAAAAATGTTATTTTTGGATAAATACACCTTATTTCACCATAACTAAACCATATCTACCCTAAAAACCCTGAAAAAGTCTCATCTGTCCTCTTTTTTAAGGTCTTTCCCTTTCCAAGGGAAGACCTTATTGTATTTCTTCTGATTATTATTATTATTATTTTCTTTCTTCCGCCGTTTCGCTAAATTTCAACTATGAGAAGTACGCGACATGTCGCAATGATACTTAGTATACTTTATCGGTCAATGTTTGTCGTTTCAGAAAAAACACTTGGGTACCGTACCCTTTCGCGTATAAGAGTTATGCCCCTTTTAGCTGTAAAGTTTGTTTATTCTTCTCCTCTTAACCCATAAAAGTTATCAAGTTCAATCCTTTTGAAATAGGAAGAGTAACTCTTGAAGTTGTGCCAATGATATTTTTTATACTGATATATTGACCAATTAAGGAGTTATTCCCCTTTAAACTTTGACTTTTTTAGTATAAAATTATAAAATCAACAAATCTTAAGATATTTCAATGAAACTTGGTATATAGGGTCAGTGACCCCTAAGGACCAAAATAAGGTCAAGGTCAAAGGTCAAGGTCATCATTTGGTGATTTGTGAAAAAATAACATTTTTTGATTGCGAAATAAGTCCAACAAGGAGAAACATTTTTCAGTACCCATTTTACTTTAAATAGTGTGTTTATGTTCCCTCTACCCAACACAGAAAAAAAATTTGAAAAAAGTGAAAAAATGTTGTCGCGACATGGATTTTTGTGATTTTTACACCGTATCACTGTATTTAGCCATGGTATGACCTTGAAGTTTTTTTCAAGGTCAAACCACCTCACCTTTACTATTCCAACCTATTTCAGTCATTAAAAGTCACCAGATGTCAAAAATAAAAAAGTTGACTTTTGCCCCCCCTTTTTTTGAAAATTTGGAAATTTGCCATTTTTGACAAAAAAATGTTATTTTTGGATAAATACACCTTATTTCACCATAACTAAACCATATCTACCCTAAAAACCCTGAAAAAGTCTCATCTGTCCTCTTTTTTAAGGTCTTTCCCTTTCCAAGGGAAGACCTTATTGTATTTCTTCTGATTATTATTATTATTATTTTCTTTCTTCCGCCGTTTCGCTAAATTTCAACTATGAGAAGTACGCGACATGTCGCAATGATACTTAGTATACTTTATCGGTCAATGTTTGTCGTTTCAGAAAAAACACTTGGGTACCGTACCCTTTCGCGTATAAGAGTTATGCCCCTTTTAGCTGTAAAGTTTGTTTATTCTTCTCCTCTTAACCCATAAAAGTTATCAAGTTCAATCCTTTTGAAATAGGAAGAGTAACTCTTGAAGTTGTGCCAATGATATTTTTTATACTGATATATTGACCAATTAAGGAGTTATTCCCCTTTAAACTTTGACTTTTTTAGTATAAAATTATAAAATCAACAAATCTTAAGATATTTCAATGAAACTTGGTATATAGGGTCAGTGACCCCTAAGGACCAAAATAAGGTCAAGGTCAAAGGTCAAGGTCATCATTTGGTGATTTGTGAAAAAATAACATTTTTTGATTGCGAAATAAGTCCAACAAGGAGAAACATTTTTCAGTACCCATTTTACTTTAAATAGTGTGTTTATGTTCCCTCTACCCAACACAGAAAAAAAATTTGAAAAAAGTGAAAAAATGTTGTCGCGACATGGATTTTTGTGATTTTTACACCGTATCACTGTATTTAGCCATGGTATGACCTTGAAGTTTTTTTCAAGGTCAAACCACCTCACCTTTACTATTCCAACCTATTTCAGTCATTAAAAGTCACCAGATGTCAAAAATAAAAAAGTTGACTTTTGCCCCCCCTTTTTTTGAAAATTTGGAAATTTGCCATTTTTGACAAAAAAATGTTATTTTTGGATAAATACACCTTATTTCACCATAACTAAACCATATCTACCCTAAAAACCCTGAAAAAGTCTCATCTGTCCTCTTTTTTAAGGTCTTTCCCTTTCCAAGGGAAGACCTTATTGTATTTCTTCTGATTATTATTATTATTATTTTCTTTCTTCCGCCGTTTCGCTAAATTTCAACTATGAGAAGTACGCGACATGTCGCAATGATACTTAGTATACTTTATCGGTCAATGTTTGTCGTTTCAGAAAAAACACTTGGGTACCGTACCCTTTCGCGTATAAGAGTTATGCCCCTTTTAGCTGTAAAGTTTGTTTATTCTTCTCCTCTTAACCCATAAAAGTTATCAAGTTCAATCCTTTTGAAATAGGAAGAGTAACTCTTGAAGTTGTGCCAATGATATTTTTTATACTGATATATTGACCAATTAAGGAGTTATTCCCCTTTAAACTTTGACTTTTTTAGTATAAAATTATAAAATCAACAAATCTTAAGATATTTCAATGAAACTTGGTATATAGGGTCAGTGACCCCTAAGGACCAAAATAAGGTCAAGGTCAAAGGTCAAGGTCATCATTTGGTGATTTGTGAAAAAATAACATTTTTTGATTGCGAAATAAGTCCAACAAGGAGAAACATTTTTCAGTACCCATTTTACTTTAAATAGTGTGTTTATGTTCCCTCTACCCAACACAGAAAAAAAATTTGAAAAAAGTGAAAAAATGTTGTCGCGACATGGATTTTTGTGATTTTTACACCGTATCACTGTATTTAGCCATGGTATGACCTTGAAGTTTTTTTCAAGGTCAAACCACCTCACCTTTACTATTCCAACCTATTTCAGTCATTAAAAGTCACCAGATGTCAAAAATAAAAAAGTTGACTTTTGCCCCCCCTTTTTTTGAAAATTTGGAAATTTGCCATTTTTGACAAAAAAATGTTATTTTTGGATAAATACACCTTATTTCACCATAACTAAACCATATCTACCCTAAAAACCCTGAAAAAGTCTCATCTGTCCTCTTTTTTAAGGTCTTTCCCTTTCCAAGGGAAGACCTTATTGTATTTCTTCTGATTATTATTATTATTATTTTCTTTCTTCCGCCGTTTCGCTAAATTTCAACTATGAGAAGTACGCGACATGTCGCAATGATACTTAGTATACTTTATCGGTCAATGTTTGTCGTTTCAGAAAAAACACTTGGGTACCGTACCCTTTCGCGTATAAGAGTTATGCCCCTTTTAGCTGTAAAGTTTGTTTATTCTTCTCCTCTTAACCCATAAAAGTTATCAAGTTCAATCCTTTTGAAATAGGAAGAGTAACTCTTGAAGTTGTGCCAATGATATTTTTTATACTGATATATTGACCAATTAAGGAGTTATTCCCCTTTAAACTTTGACTTTTTTAGTATAAAATTACCCGGTTCCCAAAATTGCGCTTTTTTCTAAAATAAGCAAAAGCCTGTAAGGATACACTTTTTATTTCTTCTGAAAAAGATGGCCCTGTCTATCCTCTAACTTTCTATTACTTGTGTATAAAGTTTTTTGTAGTAATATATTAACCACAACAAAATGTCGTCTAGTGAGTGGCATTTTCATGCAAAAAGTACTACATAGCCTAATAGTTTGCACTGGTAAGAGGTAAACGAAACTTCAAAACAACACTTTTAGTTTTCAATATCTAAATGGACATATTTGGTCTCACTTAAGCACGACATGCGTAGAAATAAATATTTTTAAACCCAACTTTTTTCTCATAAATTATAAGCAATTTAATTATTTATGTGTGTGAATGGATTTCTATAAATATAAAATTTTGCGGCAGTATATGGTCCCATCATCACTACTTCTCTACTTTATATTTAAATTTCTTAATGACGCATATGAAAGCTGAAAAAAATTACTTAGTATCCTTGCTTTTGCATTTTTTTACTTTAAGAAATATTCAATTATTTTTATCAAGTTTTACCTTTCAATTCGGATAGCACCGTTATTTTTTTTTTCAGTTAAACATGGAAATGTTATAATACTGAGCATTGATTTTTGATTTGACAAGTTTTGATATTCATAAAACAAGTTTCTTGATCGATGAAAAATAGTTCCCATCGCATGTTTAAGTTCGATTCCTGTATTATGAAAATATATGTTAACGAACGCTATAAGGATAAGTTCTATCAAACACAAGCGTTTTTTTTAACAAGCACTTAACTGTTATATAGCGCCCCTGGCCTGTATGGTTATGTGGCGTTAAACTCGAAAACAGCATGACTTTAGGAAAGGGAAAGACCTTACAATTCTTCCGGAAGAATTGTCATTTAATTATTATTATTATTTTTCATCCGCCGCCCCAATATATTTTTTGTTTCGCGACATATCATTTTGATATTTAAGGTGGTATATCGGTCATAAAAAAACTCTTCGCAATTTACCCTGCGAAAGCGAACTATTTATTGTTACGGAGTTATCTCCCCTAACACCGTAAAGTTTGTGTCTTCTTCTCCTCCTAAACTACAATAAAAACACAAAAACTAAAGCATGCAAAGTGCTAAGGAACTAATAAACAAGCTCTATGGACCAATTTAATAAATTTCAAATCACTTCCTGTTGACGCGTTTAAGATTCAAAAAGTGTCGCGACGCGTCAAAATTTTTATCTTTTAAACCGTTGGTTATAGAGACTTGGAACCTTCACCATTAAACTTAGGTGACATATGTTACATCCAAAAATGTCAAAATCCAAGGTCAAAGGTCAAGGTCAAATTAACCAAAATGGAATTTTAAGGGTTACTACATATACAGATCTATATTTTACATAATTATTCATATTTTAGTCATATTTTTAGTGCTAATCAGTTGTCCAATGTCTTTTCTACCTCTAAAAACCCCAAAATGAGAAAAAAATGCTAAAATATTGAACGCGAATGGATTTTAAGGAAATTTACACCGGTCTTAGATACAGAGTAACCGTATGACCTTGACTGACTTTTCAAGGTCAAATCAACTTTATGACACTATTTCAACACATTTAACCCATTTAAGGGTCTCAGATATTAGAAATAAAGAAATTAATAGTTCATCCCCCCTTTTTTCCAAAAATGTGAAAATTGACATTTTTGCACTAAAAGTGATCAAAACATGTTAAATATACTACTTTTAATCATATTTAGTCAAAATCAGATGAAAAAATGTTGACCGGTCTTTATTAAGGTCTTTCACGACTACGGTCGTAAAGACCTTCTAGCAATTCTTCTGATTATTATTATTATTATTATTTTTCATCCGCCGCCCCAATATATTTTTTGTTTCGCGACATATCATTTTGATATTTAAGGTGGTATATCGGTCATAAAAAAACTCTTCGCAATTTACCCTGCGAAAGCGAACTATTTATTGTTACGGAGTTATCTCCCCTAACACCGTAAAGTTTGTGTCTTCTTCTCCTCCTAAACTACAATAAAAACACAAAAACTAAAGCATGCAAAGTGCTAAGGAACTAATAAACAAGCTCTATGGACCAATTTAATAAATTTCAAATCACTTCCTGTTGACGCGTTTAAGATTCAAAAAGTGTCGCGACGCGTCAAAATTTTTATCTTTTAAACCGTTGGTTATAGAGACTTGGAACCTTCACCATTAAACTTAGGTGACATATGTTACATCCAAAAATGTCAAAATCCAAGGTCAAAGGTCAAGGTCAAATTAACCAAAATGGAATTTTAAGGGTTACTACATATACAGATCTATATTTTACATAATTATTCATATTTTAGTCATATTTTTAGTGCTAATCAGTTGTCCAATGTCTTTTCTACCTCTAAAAACCCCAAAATGAGAAAAAAATGCTAAAATATTGAACGCGAATGGATTTTAAGGAAATTTACACCGGTCTTAGATACAGAGTAACCGTATGACCTTGACTGACTTTTCAAGGTCAAATCAACTTTATGACACTATTTCAACACATTTAACCCATTTAAGGGTCTCAGATATTAGAAATAAAGAAATTAATAGTTCATCCCCCCTTTTTTCGAAAAATGTGAAAATTGACATTTTTGCACTAAAAGTGATCAAAACATGTTAAATATACTACTTTTAATCATATTTAGTCAAAATCAGATGAAAAAATGTTGACCGGTCTTTATTAAGGTCTTTCACGACTACGGTCGTAAAGACCTTCTAGCAATTCTTCTGATTATTATTATTATTATTATTTTTCATCCGCCGCCCCAATATATTTTTTGTTTCGCGACATATCATTTTGATATTTAAGGTGGTATATCGGTCATAAAAAAACTCTTCGCAATTTACCCTGCGAAAGCGAACTATTTATTGTTACGGAGTTATCTCCCCTAACACCGTAAAGTTTGTGTCTTCTTCTCCTCCTAAACTACAATAAAAACACAAAAACTAAAGCATGCAAAGTGCTAAGGAACTAATAAACAAGCTCTATGGACCAATTTAATAAATTTCAAATCACTTCCTGTTGACGCGTTTAAGATTCAAAAAGTGTCGCGACGCGTCAAAATTTTTATCTTTTAAACCGTTGGTTATAGAGACTTGGAACCTTCACCATTAAACTTAGGTGACATATGTTACATCCAAAAATGTCAAAATCCAAGGTCAAAGGTCAAGGTCAAATTAACCAAAATGGAATTTTAAGGGTTACTACATATACAGATCTATATTTTACATAATTATTCATATTTTAGTCATATTTTTAGTGCTAATCAGTTGTCCAATGTCTTTTCTACCTCTAAAAACCCCAAAATGAGAAAAAAATGCTAAAATATTGAACGCGAATGGATTTTAAGGAAATTTACACCGGTCTTAGATACAGAGTAACCGTATGACCTTGACTGACTTTTCAAGGTCAAATCAACTTTATGACACTATTTCAACACATTTAACCCATTTAAGGGTCTCAGATATTAGAAATAAAGAAATTAATAGTTCATCCCCCCTTTTTTCGAAAAATGTGAAAATTGACATTTTTGCACTAAAAGTGATCAAAACATGTTAAATATACTACTTTTAATCATATTTAGTCAAAATCAGATGAAAAAATGTTGACCGGTCTTTATTAAGGTCTTTCACGACTACGGTCGTAAAGACCTTCTAGCAATTCTTCTGATTATTATTATTATTATTATTTTTCATCCGCCGCCCCAATATATTTTTTGTTTCGCGACATATCATTTTGATATTTAAGGTGGTATATCGGTCATAAAAAAACTCTTCGCAATTTACCCTGCGAAAGCGAACTATTTATTGTTACGGAGTTATCTCCCCTAACACCGTAAAGTTTGTGTCTTCTTCTCCTCCTAAACTACAATAAAAACACAAAAACTAAAGCATGCAAAGTGCTAAGGAACTAATAAACAAGCTCTATGGACCAATTTAATAAATTTCAAATCACTTCCTGTTGACGCGTTTAAGATTCAAAAAGTGTCGCGACGCGTCAAAATTTTTATCTTTTAAACCGTTGGTTATAGAGACTTGGAACCTTCACCATTAAACTTAGGTGACATATGTTACATCCAAAAATGTCAAAATCCAAGGTCAAAGGTCAAGGTCAAATTAACCAAAATGGAATTTTAAGGGTTACTACATATACAGATCTATATTTTACATAATTATTCATATTTTAGTCATATTTTTAGTGCTAATCAGTTGTCCAATGTCTTTTCTACCTCTAAAAACCCCAAAATGAGAAAAAAATGCTAAAATATTGAACGCGAATGGATTTTAAGGAAATTTACACCGGTCTTAGATACAGAGTAACCGTATGACCTTGACTGACTTTTCAAGGTCAAATCAACTTTATGACACTATTTCAACACATTTAACCCATTTAAGGGTCTCAGATATTAGAAATAAAGAAATTAATAGTTCATCCCCCCTTTTTTCCAAAAATGTGAAAATTGACATTTTTGCACTAAAAGTGATCAAAACATGTTAAATATACTACTTTTAATCATATTTAGTCAAAATCAGATGAAAAAATGTTGACCGGTCTTTATTAAGGTCTTTCACGACTACGGTCGTAAAGACCTTCTAGCAATTCTTCTGATTATTATTATTATTATTATTTTTCATCCGCCGCCCCAATATATTTTTTGTTTCGCGACATATCATTTTGATATTTAAGGTGGTATATCGGTCATAAAAAAACTCTTCGCAATTTACCCTGCGAAAGCGAACTATTTATTGTTACGGAGTTATCTCCCCTAACACCGTAAAGTTTGTGTCTTCTTCTCCTCCTAAACTACAATAAAAACACAAAAACTAAAGCATGCAAAGTGCTAAGGAACTAATAAACAAGCTCTATGGACCAATTTAATAAATTTCAAATCACTTCCTGTTGACGCGTTTAAGATTCAAAAAGTGTCGCGACGCGTCAAAATTTTTATCTTTTAAACCGTTGGTTATAGAGACTTGGAACCTTCACCATTAAACTTAGGTGACATATGTTACATCCAAAAATGTCAAAATCCAAGGTCAAAGGTCAAGGTCAAATTAACCAAAATGGAATTTTAAGGGTTACTACATATACAGATCTATATTTTACATAATTATTCATATTTTAGTCATATTTTTAGTGCTAATCAGTTGTCCAATGTCTTTTCTACCTCTAAAAACCCCAAAATGAGAAAAAAATGCTAAAATATTGAACGCGAATGGATTTTAAGGAAATTTACACCGGTCTTAGATACAGAGTAACCGTATGACCTTGACTGACTTTTCAAGGTCAAATCAACTTTATGACACTATTTCAACACATTTAACCCATTTAAGGGTCTCAGATATTAGAAATAAAGAAATTAATAGTTCATCCCCCCTTTTTTCCAAAAATGTGAAAATTGACATTTTTGCACTAAAAGTGATCAAAACATGTTAAATATACTACTTTTAATCATATTTAGTCAAAATCAGATGAAAAAATGTTGACCGGTCTTTATTAAGGTCTTTCACGACTACGGTCGTAAAGACCTTCTAGCAATTCTTCTGATTATTATTATTATTATTATTTTTCATCCGCCGCCCCAATATATTTTTTGTTTCGCGACATATCATTTTGATATTTAAGGTGGTATATCGGTCATAAAAAAACTCTTCGCAATTTACCCTGCGAAAGCGAACTATTTATTGTTACGGAGTTATCTCCCCTAACACCGTAAAGTTTGTGTCTTCTTCTCCTCCTAAACTACAATAAAAACACAAAAACTAAAGCATGCAAAGTGCTAAGGAACTAATAAACAAGCTCTATGGACCAATTTAATAAATTTCAAATCACTTCCTGTTGACGCGTTTAAGATTCAAAAAGTGTCGCGACGCGTCAAAATTTTTATCTTTTAAACCGTTGGTTATAGAGACTTGGAACCTTCACCATTAAACTTAGGTGACATATGTTACATCCAAAAATGTCAAAATCCAAGGTCAAAGGTCAAGGTCAAATTAACCAAAATGGAATTTTAAGGGTTACTACATATACAGATCTATATTTTACATAATTATTCATATTTTAGTCATATTTTTAGTGCTAATCAGTTGTCCAATGTCTTTTCTACCTCTAAAAACCCCAAAATGAGAAAAAAATGCTAAAATATTGAACGCGAATGGATTTTAAGGAAATTTACACCGGTCTTAGATACAGAGTAACCGTATGACCTTGACTGACTTTTCAAGGTCAAATCAACTTTATGACACTATTTCAACACATTTAACCCATTTAAGGGTCTCAGATATTAGAAATAAAGAAATTAATAGTTCATCCCCCCTTTTTTCCAAAAATGTGAAAATTGACATTTTTGCACTAAAAGTGATCAAAACATGTTAAATATACTACTTTTAATCATATTTAGTCAAAATCAGATGAAAAAATGTTGACCGGTCTTTATTAAGGTCTTTCACGACTACGGTCGTAAAGACCTTCTAGCAATTCTTCTGATTATTATTATTATTATTATTTTTCATCCGCCGCCCCAATATATTTTTTGTTTCGCGACATATCATTTTGATATTTAAGGTGGTATATCGGTCATAAAAAAACTCTTCGCAATTTACCCTGCGAAAGCGAACTATTTATTGTTACGGAGTTATCTCCCCTAACACCGTAAAGTTTGTGTCTTCTTCTCCTCCTAAACTACAATAAAAACACAAAAACTAAAGCATGCAAAGTGCTAAGGAACAAATGCAATAGTTTTATTTTTTGTTTTTAATTGGAAATCTTTGGTCTCTTTTTATGAGGACATGAGTGAGGAAAATTAATAATTTTTCTATATCTAGTGTCATTGACTTTCCATGCTCAATTTATGGTTTAAGTTAAAACAGTAAATCACAGAATCAAGAAACAAAACAAAACAAAATACAAACGGGACATTTAGGAACAATGAATTGTAATTTAAATAGGAACTACATTATTGGACAACGGAAAACAAAGGGGAGATAATTCAATCTGGTAACCAGAGACTATGCCAAAAACTATCCGAAAAATAACAAATTTTTGTTTAAGTGGTTATTCGAAGACGTGATAGTTTTCTGTTTGTTTTCTGCCTGTTGTCTGGTTAAAAGTAATATTGAGTTATTGAATCAAATATATAATTTTTAAAAACAATATTAAAATAGAATTCATCTGAATCTTGTGATAACAAATAGCTATGGGTAAAGATAAACGACCCCATTAGTACACCTAAACAACCCCTTGTTATGTATCTAATTACCCTGTTATCAATTTATTAATGCTTTCATTTCGTGCGAATATTCTGTTTGCAAATAGTTGATTAAAACACGTGATTAGAAATTGTTTCCCTTTATTATCATTTTTAAATTTGAAAATCTGAACTGTTTAAATTTTAAACGTATTTTTATACATACTACAAGGGAAAATGATGCCGATTAATATTACACTATTCTATGTCAAAACAATCTGATTTTGTTAGTAGGTTTGCAGAATTTCTGGTATAATAATACCACTAATATTCTCACGCGTTTTTTATAAGTATTGAACTAGACTAACTCTGGTCGCAGATCTTCTATGCTTAGAATCGGTTCAAATCCTGATTTTAGGAGTAGGTTCCTAAGGGATTGAAGAGAACGGTTATGATCTTAGAAAAAATGATTAACTCTGAACATGAAAGGAAAATTAATCCATATTGATAGTGTCATTTCGCCGTTTCAAGTAACTGCAATAAAGCTTTATTAAAATTTTATAGCCTAGCAATGAAGTACAAATCAGGAATCAAATGGCGTATGTCTGCAGAAAACGAAAAAGAACATCATAACGAAAAAAATTAACAAAAATAATTGAGATGGTGTTTAACTCCCTTGCAACGCTACATAGTTAATCTAAAGGTCATGAACATGAAAAGGATGATAAAATGAATATGAAATGATGATGATTTATGAAAGATGGGGATGGGGTGGGAAACAAAGAAACAGTAACTGTAAATTTCAAAGAACCAGAGGAAAAGGGGAGAGGTCGGTAGGGGCGGAAATTTAGCCTAAATGGTGCGCTACTTGGCGTGAAAAGGAGCCCTTTTATGTATATGAGGCGTGGCACTCCAAACACGTTGGCGCACTATGGTAAGCGGCCATGTTTTGTCTACTAACCAGAAACGCCAAATATGAATTTTCTGTTTTAGTGGTAATGCCAAGGCAAATGATTGTTTCTGTTTGTTGTCTGGTTAAAAGTAATATCAATTAAGTTATGACATTAAATATATGATTTTTAAAAACAATACTGAAATTAAATAGAATACATCTGAATCTTGCAATTACCAATAGCTTAGGGAAAAAATAAATGACCCCCATTTGTATATATAGGCAACTTCTTGGTATTTTATCACTCTTTTATCATTATATGTGTAGCATCATTTCGTACGAAAATTCTGTTTGCAAATAGTTGATTTTAACACATGGTAACAATTATCTCCCTTTATTATCATTTTTACAATTAAAAATAATCTGTACGTTTGATTTTTTAATTGTAAATAAATACAGACGTCATGGACAAATGATTCAAAATAATGTAAGAATTTTTTTATTCGAAGCAACCTGATTTTGTTAGAATGTTTGCATAATTTGTAGTAGCCTTATACTTCGTTATATTCTAATGACAATTTTTTTTTCTAATATTGAAATAAACTAGATTTGTTACTTTACAATAATGTAGCTCCTTTGACATCTTTGAAACGGTTGAGCTACAATGCGGGCCCATGCTCGTAACGAAGCAACGCCGAAAGCAAAATCACATCGGGAGCATCATAATCAATTAGATGCATAACGTGGAACTAAAATATTGCTTATAGTATTTTTATGACAAAAGTAGATCAAATTTAACGACATTAAATGGAATTTAAAATATGTTCGTGAAAGTATCAACTTTTGAAGTATGTTGATCCTGAACTTTATAATAAAGTTCAGGATCAGAATATTGAAAATATGGGGTTTCTTACAATACTAAAGTCACCTTTGGCTTTAACCAAATTTATTATTGAACACATATTATTTGGAGATACATTTGTAATTTCGAACAATCTTGAAGCTTTATTAGAGTTTGAGAAAGAAATTGTATTTGCTCCATTACGAGTAATGGGGCTGCATTGTAGCTCCGACAAATCAAAGCCCCCCCACCAGCAGAGCCTAGCTCGTCGTAAGAGGAGACTAAGGGTCTTGGGATTCTGGCGTAGGGTCAGTGCTCAGCCCAAAGAGCAACCAGGTGTGAACCCTAGGAGGCTGCATAGGTTAGCCCTCGTAAGCGGGTGTTAACAGGTACATAATATGGAAACCCTGACCGCTGACCATAGTGGGCCATCATGTGTGGAGAGTGCCACGCTTCGTACATATATAAGACCCCTTTGTGGACCGCCAAGTTGTGCACTGCATAGATTAAATTTTCTGCCCCTACCCATCTCTCCCTTTTTCCTGAGGTTCTTCAAAATTTACTATCCTTTGTGTCCAACCCCATCCCCATATTTCATTTTTCACCATCATTTCATGTTCATTTTATCAACCTTTTCATGTTCATCGCGTTTAAATAACCTATATAGCGTTGCAAGGGCGTAAAACACCAACTCGTTCAGTCATATATACCCACTAAAAATGTTACTTAACCTTTTTATTTTATAGCAATTAAGCTTAAATAAACAAGTAAATATAAATCACGAATCAAACATGAAATGGCGTAAGTCTGAAACAACATAACGAAAGACATTAACAAATAAAATTTCAAGTATAAAAACGAACTCACAATGAGAAATAAAACCTAAAGATCCTATATAGATGTTTATCAGTTTTCCATGTTATGAGAACAATGATGGCATTAAACACCTACCTTGACTGATTTAGTTTTTAATAATTCTACAAAGTTCCTGCATTTATCAAGTAAGCTGTTTAGTTTTGTTAGCCAGATCTTTCTAGAGGTACAGTGGTATATGAAAATCCCCATGTGAACTTAAAAATGTGATGCATATCTTGTAGAGTTCAGAAATCTCTTCAAACTGTTTTGAAACTGTACTAATGTTGCTCTTATAAAATTGAAAAAAAAAATATAATATAAATAGAATGTCTCTAAAACAATAAAAAAGTACGAAAATTTCATAATTACGCTCAACATTCACAAATTACTGAGCATTGTAAAACCATTTAAACACAACAGATGAATAAAAAAATTGTAATCGTGTCTCCGTGAAAGACCTTAGCAATTGTTTACGAAACAATTGTCCTCCTAGTTATTATTCTTCTTCTTCCGCCAAAAATTTTTTTTTTTTTGTTTTGCGACATATCATTTCAATACTTAAGGTAGTATACCGGTCATGAAAAACCAATTTAAAAATGAGTCCGCTTAGCGAAACTATTTTTAGTTACGGAGTTATCTCCCCTTACACCGTAAAGTTTGTTACCGCAACTCCTCATAAACTACAATAAAAATAAAAAAACTAAAGCATCCAAAGTGTTAAGGGACTTATAAGCAAGCTTTATGGACCAATTTCATAAATTACAAACCACTTCCTGTTTATGATTTTAAGGGACAAAAAGTGTGGCGAAGCGTCAAATTTATCAAATCACAATTTTAAGAGTAACGACATATAATGATCAATTTTTTAGATAGTTTTTCATATATAAGTCAGGATTTTTGAGTGCAAAACTGTTGTCCAATGTCTTTTCTACCTATTTAAACAAAAAATGACAAAAAATGCTAAATTATTAGACGCGAAAGGATTTTTTTAAAATTTACACCGGTTTTAGACACGGAGTAACCGTATGACCTTGACTGACTTTTCAAGGTCAAATCAACTTAATGACACTATTCCAACACATTTAAACCATTTATGGGTCTCAGATATCAAAAATAAGAAAATTGAAAATTCTCCCCCCTTTTTTCCAAAAATGTGAAATTTGACATTTTTTCACCAAAAATGGTCAAAACCTATTAAATGTACTACTTTTAATCATATTTAGTCAAAATCAGATGAAAAAATGTCGACCGGTCTTTATTAAGGTCTTTCACGACTACGGTCGTAAAGACCTTCTAGCAATTCTTCTGATTATTAAGGTCTTTCACGACTACGGTCGTAAAGACCTTCTAGCAATTCTTCTGATTATTATTATTCTTCTTCCGCCAAAATTTTTTTTTTTGTTTCGCGACATATCATTTCAATACTTAAGGTAGTAAACCGGTCATGAAAAACCAATTCAGAAATGAGTCCGCTTAGCGAAACTATTTTTTGTTACGGAGTTATCTCCCCTAACACCGTAAAGTTTCTAACCGCATCTCCTCCTAAACAACAATAAAAACACAATTACTAAAGCATGCAATGTGATAAGGAACTAATAAAGATGTGAATAGGACAATTTCATAAATTTCAGACTACTTCCTGATGAGAAAATTAGGGGTCGAAAAGTGTCGCGACATAATAAATTGCTCAAAATGCAATTTTAAGGATAACTACATATTTTGAACCATTTTTTACATAATTTTCCATATTTAAGTCGGTCTTTTTATGTGCTAACCAGTTGTCCAATGTCTATTCTACATATTTAAATAAAAAAATGACAAAAAACTGCTAAATTATTTGACACGAATGGAATTTTAAGAAATTGACACCGGTCGCAGGTATGGAGTAACCGTATGACCTTGACTGACTTTTCAAGGTCAAATCAACTTAATGACACTATTCCAACACATTTTGACCATTTAAGGGTCTCAGATATAAAAAATAAAAAAAATGAAATTTATCCCCCCTTTTTTCCAAAAAATGTGAAATTTGACATTTTTTCACCAAAAATGGTCAAAACCTGTTAAATGTACTACTTTTAATCATATTTAGTCAAAATCAGATAAAAAAATGTCGACCGGTCTTTATTAAGGTCTTTCACGACTACGGTCGTAAAGACCTTCTAGCAATTCTTCTGATTATTATTATTCTTCTTCCGCCAAAATTTTTTTTTTTTGTTTCGCGACATATCATTTCAATACTTAAGGTAGTAAACCGGTCATGAAAAACCAATTCAGAAATGAGTCCGCTTAGCGAAACTATTTTTTGTTACGGAGTTATCTCCCCTAACACCGTAAAGTTTCTAACCGCATCTCCTCCTAAACAACAATAAAAACACAATTACTAAAGCATGCAATGTGATAAGGAACTAATAAAGATGTGAATAGGACAATTTCATAAATTTCAGACTACTTCCTGATGAGAAAATTAGGGGTCGAAAAGTGTCGCGACATAATAAATTGCTCAAAATGCAATTTTAAGGATAACTACATATTTTGAACCATTTTTTACATAATTTTCCATATTTAAGTCGGTCTTTTTATGTGCTAACCAGTTGTCCAATGTCTATTCTACATATTTAAATAAAAAAATGACAAAAAACTGCTAAATTATTTGACACGAATGGAATTTTAAGAAATTGACACCGGTCGCAGGTATGGAGTAACCGTATGACCTTGACTGACTTTTCAAGGTCAAATCAACTTAATGACACTATTCCAACACATTTTGACCATTTAAGGGTCTCAGATATAAAAAATAAAAAAAATGAAATTTATCCCCCCTTTTTTCCAAAAAAATGTGAAATTTGACATTTTTTCACCAAAAATGGTCAAAACCTGTTAAATGTACTACTTTTAATCATATTTAGTCAAAATCAGATAAAAAAATGTCGACCGGTCTTTATTAAGGTCTTTCACGACTACGGTCGTAAAGACCTTCTAGCAATTCTTCTGATTATTATTATTCTTCTTCCGCCAAAATTTTTTTTTTGTTTCGCGACATATCATTTCAATACTTAAGGTAGTAAACCGGTCATGAAAAACCAATTCAGAAATGAGTCCGCTTAGCGAAACTATTTTTTGTTACGGAGTTATCTCCCCTAACACCGTAAAGTTTCTAACCGCATCTCCTCCTAAACAACAATAAAAACACAATTACTAAAGCATGCAATGTGATAAGGAACTAATAAAGATGTGAATAGGACAATTTCATAAATTTCAGACTACTTCCTGATGAGAAAATTAGGGGTCGAAAAGTGTCGCGACATAATAAATTGCTCAAAATGCAATTTTAAGGATAACTACATATTTTGAACCATTTTTTACATAATTTTCCATATTTAAGTCGGTCTTTTTATGTGCTAACCAGTTGTCCAATGTCTATTCTACATATTTAAATAAAAAAATGACAAAAAACTGCTAAATTATTTGACACGAATGGAATTTTAAGAAATTGACACCGGTCGCAGGTATGGAGTAACCGTATGACCTTGACTGACTTTTCAAGGTCAAATCAACTTAATGACACTATTCCAACACATTTTGACCATTTAAGGGTCTCAGATATAAAAAATAAAAAAAAATGAAATTTATCCCCCCTTTTTTCCAAAAAATGTGAAATTTGACATTTTTTCACCAAAAATTGTCAAAACCTGTTAAATGTACTACTTTTAATCATATTTAGTCAAAATCAGATAAAAAAATGTCGACCGGTCTTTATTAAGGTCTTTCACGACTACGGTCGTAAAGACCTTCTAGCAATTCTTCTGATTATTATTATTCTTCTTCCGCCAAAATTTTTTTTTTTGTTTCGCGACATATCATTTCAATACTTAAGGTAGTAAACCGGTCATGAAAAACCAATTCAGAAATGAGTCCGCTTAGCGAAACTATTTTTTGTTACGGAGTTATCTCCCCTAACACCGTAAAGTTTCTAACCGCATCTCCTCCTAAACAACAATAAAAACACAATTACTAAAGCATGCAATGTGATAAGGAACTAATAAAGATGTGAATAGGACAATTTCATAAATTTCAGACTACTTCCTGATGAGAAAATTAGGGGTCGAAAAGTGTCGCGACATAATAAATTGCTCAAAATGCAATTTTAAGGATAACTACATATTTTGAACCATTTTTTACATAATTTTCCATATTTAAGTCGGTCTTTTTATGTGCTAACCAGTTGTCCAATGTCTATTCTACATATTTAAATAAAAAAATGACAAAAAACTGCTAAATTATTTGACACGAATGGAATTTTAAGAAATTGACACCGGTCGCAGGTATGGAGTAACCGTATGACCTTGACTGACTTTTCAAGGTCAAATCAACTTAATGACACTATTCCAACACATTTTGACCATTTAAGGGTCTCAGATATAAAAAATAAAAAAAATGAAATTTATCCCCCCTTTTTTCCAAAAAATGTGAAATTTGACATTTTTTCACCAAAAATGGTCAAAACCTGTTAAATGTACTACTTTTAATCATATTTAGTCAAAATCAGATAAAAAAATGTCGACCGGTCTTTATTAAGGTCTTTCACGACTACGGTCGTAAAGACCTTCTAGCAATTCTTCTGATTATTATTATTCTTCTTCCGCCAAAATTTTTTTTTTTTTGTTTCGCGACATATCATTTCAATACTTAAGGTAGTAAACCGGTCATGAAAAACCAATTCAGAAATGAGTCCGCTTAGCGAAACTATTTTTTGTTACGGAGTTATCTCCCCTAACACCGTAAAGTTTCTAACCGCATCTCCTCCTAAACAACAATAAAAACACAATTACTAAAGCATGCAATGTGATAAGGAACTAATAAAGATGTGAATAGGACAATTTCATAAATTTCAGACTACTTCCTGATGAGAAAATTAGGGGTCGAAAAGTGTCGCGACATAATAAATTGCTCAAAATGCAATTTTAAGGATAACTACATATTTTGAACCATTTTTTACATAATTTTCCATATTTAAGTCGGTCTTTTTATGTGCTAACCAGTTGTCCAATGTCTATTCTACATATTTAAATAAAAAAATGACAAAAAACTGCTAAATTATTTGACACGAATGGAATTTTAAGAAATTGACACCGGTCGCAGGTATGGAGTAACCGTATGACCTTGACTGACTTTTCAAGGTCAAATCAACTTAATGACACTATTCCAACACATTTTGACCATTTAAGGGTCTCAGATATAAAAAATAAAAAAAATGAAATTTATCCCCCCTTTTTTCCAAAAAATGTGAAATTTGACATTTTTTCACCAAAAATGGTCAAAACCTGTTAAATGTACTACTTTTAATCATATTTAGTCAAAATCAGATAAAAAAATGTCGACCGGTCTTTATTAAGGTCTTTCACGACTACGGTCGTAAAGACCTTCTAGCAATTCTTCTGATTATTATTATTCTTCTTCCGCCAAAATTTTTTTTTTTTGTTTCGCGACATATCATTTCAATACTTAAGGTAGTAAACCGGTCATGAAAAACCAATTCAGAAATGAGTCCGCTTAGCGAAACTATTTTTTGTTACGGAGTTATCTCCCCTAACACCGTAAAGTTTCTAACCGCATCTCCTCCTAAACAACAATAAAAACACAATTACTAAAGCATGCAATGTGATAAGGAACTAATAAAGATGTGAATAGGACAATTTCATAAATTTCAGACTACTTCCTGATGAGAAAATTAGGGGTCGAAAAGTGTCGCGACATAATAAATTGCTCAAAATGCAATTTTAAGGATAACTACATATTTTGAACCATTTTTTACATAATTTTCCATATTTAAGTCGGTCTTTTTATGTGCTAACCAGTTGTCCAATGTCTATTCTACATATTTAAATAAAAAAATGACAAAAAACTGCTAAATTATTTGACACGAATGGAATTTTAAGAAATTGACACCGGTCGCAGGTATGGAGTAACCGTATGACCTTGACTGACTTTTCAAGGTCAAATCAACTTAATGACACTATTCCAACACATTTTGACCATTTAAGGGTCTCAGATATAAAAAATAAAAAAAATGAAATTTATCCCCCCTTTTTTCCAAAAAATGTGAAATTTGACATTTTTTCACCAAAAATGGTCAAAACCTGTTAAATGTACTACTTTTAATCATATTTAGTCAAAATCAGATAAAAAAATGTCGACCGGTCTTTATTAAGGTCTTTCACGACTACGGTCGTAAAGACCTTCTAGCAATTCTTCTGATTATTATTATTCTTCTTCCGCCAAAATTTTTTTTTTTTTGTTTCGCGACATATCATTTCAATACTTAAGGTAGTAAACCGGTCATGAAAAACCAATTCAGAAATGAGTCCGCTTAGCGAAACTATTTTTTGTTACGGAGTTATCTCCCCTAACACCGTAAAGTTTCTAACCGCATCTCCTCCTAAACAACAATAAAAACACAATTACTAAAGCATGCAATGTGATAAGGAACTAATAAAGATGTGAATAGGACAATTTCATAAATTTCAGACTACTTCCTGATGAGAAAATTAGGGGTCGAAAAGTGTCGCGACATAATAAATTGCTCAAAATGCAATTTTAAGGATAACTACATATTTTGAACCATTTTTTACATAATTTTCCATATTTAAGTCGGTCTTTTTATGTGCTAACCAGTTGTCCAATGTCTATTCTACATATTTAAATAAAAAAATGACAAAAAACTGCTAAATTATTTGACACGAATGGAATTTTAAGAAATTGACACCGGTCGCAGGTATGGAGTAACCGTATGACCTTGACTGACTTTTCAAGGTCAAATCAACTTAATGACACTATTCCAACACATTTTGACCATTTAAGGGTCTCAGATATAAAAAATAAAAAAAATGAAATTTATCCCCCCTTTTTTCCAAAAAATGTGAAATTTGACATTTTTTTCACCAAAAATGGTCAAAACCTGTTAAATGTACTACTTTTAATCATATTTAGTCAAAATCAGATAAAAAAATGTCGACCGGTCTTTATTAAGGTCTTTCACGACTACGGTCGTAAAGACCTTCTAGCAATTCTTCTGATTATTATTATTCTTCTTCCGCCAAAATTTTTTTTTTTTGTTTCGCGACATATCATTTCAATACTTAAGGTAGTAAACCGGTCATGAAAAACCAATTCAGAAATGAGTCCGTTTAGCGAAACTATTTTTTGTTACGGAGTTATCTCCCCTAACACCGTAAAGTTTCTAACCGCATCTCCTCCTAAACAACAATAAAAACACAATTACTAAAGCATGCAATGTGATAAGGAACTAATAAAGATGTGAATAGGACAATTTCATAAATTTCAGACTACTTCCTGATGAGAAAATTAGGGGTCGAAAAGTGTCGCGACATAATAAATTGCTCAAAATGCAATTTTAAGGATAACTACATATTTTGAACCATTTTTTACATAATTTTCCATATTTAAGTCGGTCTTTTTATGTGCTAACCAGTTGTCCAATGTCTATTCTACATATTTAAATAAAAAAATGACAAAAAACTGCTAAATTATTTGACACGAATGGAATTTTAAGAAATTGACACCGGTCGCAGGTATGGAGTAACCGTATGACCTTGACTGACTTTTCAAGGTCAAATCAACTTAATGACACTATTCCAACACATTTTGACCATTTAAGGGTCTCAGATATAAAAAATAAAAAAAATGAAATTTATCCCCCCTTTTTTCCAAAAAATGTGAAATTTGACATTTTTTCACCAAAAATGGTCAAAACCTGTTAAATGTACTACTTTTAATCATATTTAGTCAAAATCAGATAAAAAAATGTCGACCGGTCTTTATTAAGGTCTTTCACGACTACGGTCGTAAAGACCTTCTAGCAATTCTTCTGATTAAGGTCTTTCACGACTACGGTCGTAAAGACCTTCTAGCAATTCTTCTGATTATTATTATTCTTCATCCGCCACAAATTCATATTTTTTGTTTCGCGACATATCATTTTGATACTTAAGGTAGTATATCGGTCATGAAAAACAAATTTCAAATTTAGTCCGTTAAGCGAAACTATTTATAGTTACGGAGTTATCTCCCCTTACACCATAAAGTTTGTTGGTACATCTCCTCCTAAACTACAATACAAATAGAAAAAGTAAGGCATGCAAAGTGATGAGGGACTAATAAAGGTGCTTTATGGAACCTTTTCATAAATGTTAAACCACTTCCTGTTAATGATTTTAAGGGTCGAAAAGTGTCGCGACATAATAAATTGCTCAAAATGCAATTTCAAGGTTAACTACATATTATGATCTATTTTTCAGATACTTTTCCATATTTGAGTCAGGTTTTTTGTGTGCTAAACAGTTGTCCAATGTCTAATCTACCTATTTAAACCAAAAAATGAAAAAAATGGCTAAATTATTTGACGCGAATGGATTTTTAAGAAATTTACACCGGTATTAGGTACGGAGTAACCGTATGACCTTGACTGACTTTTCAAGGTCAAATCAACTTAATGACACTTTTCCAACACTTTTTTACTATTTAAGGGTCTTAGATATAAAAAATGAAAAAAATGAAAATTTATCCCCCCTTTTTCCCAAAAATGTGAAATTTGACATTTTTTCACTAAAAGTGGTCAAAACATGTTAATTGTACTACTTTTAATCATTTATAGTCAAAATCAGATGAAAAAATGTCGACCGGTCCTTATTAAGGTCTTTCACGACTACGGTCGTAAAGACCTTCTAGCAATTCTTCTGATTATTATTATTCTTCATCCGCCACAAATTCATATTTTTTGTTTCGCGACATATCATTTTGATACTTAAGGTAGTATATCGGTCATGAAAAACAAATTTCAAATTTAGTCCGTTAAGCGAAACTATTTATAGTTACGGAGTTATCTCCCCTTACACCATAAAGTTTGTTGGTACATCTCCTCCTAAACTACAATACAAATAGAAAAAGTAAGGCATGCAAAGTGATGAGGGACTAATAAAGGTGCTTTATGGAACCTTTTCATAAATGTTAAACCACTTCCTGTTAATGATTTTAAGGGTCGAAAAGTGTCGCGACATAATAAATTGCTCAAAATGCAATTCCAAGGTTAACTACATATTATGATCTATTTTTCAGATACTTTTCCATATTTGAGTCAGGTTTTTTGTGTGCTAAACAGTTGTCCAATGTCTAATCTACCTATTTAAACCAAAAAATGAAAAAAATGGCTAAATTATTTGACGCGAATGGATTTTTAAGAAATTTACACCGGTATTAGGTACGGAGTAACCGTATGACCTTGACTGACTTTTCAAGGTCAAATCAACTTAATGACACTTTTCCAACACTTTTTTACTATTTAAGGGTCTTAGATATAAAAAATGAAAAAAATGAAAATTTATCCCCCCTTTTTCCCAAAAATGTGAAATTTGACATTTTTTCACTAAAAGTGGTCAAAACATGTTAATTGTACTACTTTTAATCATTTATAGTCAAAATCAGATGAAAAAATGTCGACCGGTCCTTATTAAGGTCTTTCACGACTACGGTCGTAAAGACCTTCTAGCAATTCTTCTGATTATTATTGTTCTTCATCCGCCACAAATTCATATTTTTTGTTTCGCGACATATCATTTTGATACTTAAGGTAGTATATCGGTCATGAAAAACAAATTTCAAATTTAGTCCGTTAAGCGAAACTATTTATAGTTACGGAGTTATCTCCCCTTACACCATAAAGTTTGTTGGTACATCTCCTCCTAAACTACAATACAAATAGAAAAAGTAAGGCATGCAAAGTGATGAGGGACTAATAAAGGTGCTTTATGGAACCTTTTCATAAATGTTAAACCACTTCCTGTTAATGATTTTAAGGGTCGAAAAGTGTCGCGACATAATAAATTGCTCAAAATGCAATTCCAAGGTTAACTACATATTATGATCTATTTTTCAGATACTTTTCCATATTTGAGTCAGGTTTTTTGTGTGCTAAACAGTTGTCCAATGTCTAATCTACCTATTTAAACCAAAAAATGAAAAAAATGGCTAAATTATTTGACGCGAATGGATTTTTAAGAAATTTACACCGGTATTAGGTACGGAGTAACCGTATGACCTTGACTGACTTTTCAAGGTCAAATCAACTTAATGACACTTTTCCAACACTTTTTTACTATTTAAGGGTCTTAGATATAAAAAATGAAAAAAATGAAAATTTATCCCCCCTTTTTCCCAAAAATGTGAAATTTGACATTTTTTCACTAAAAGTGGTCAAAACATGTTAATTGTACTACTTTTAATCATTTATAGTCAAAATCAGATGAAAAAATGTCGACCGGTCCTTATTAAGGTCTTTCACGACTACGGTCGTAAAGACCTTCTAGCAATTCTTCTGATTATTATTATTCTTCATCCGCCACAAATTCATATTTTTTGTTTCGCGACATATCATTTTGATACTTAAGGTAGTATATCGGTCATGAAAAACAAATTTCAAATTTAGTCCGTTAAGCGAAACTATTTATAGTTACGGAGTTATCTCCCCTTACACCATAAAGTTTGTTGGTACATCTCCTCCTAAACTACAATACAAATAGAAAAAGTAAGGCATGCAAAGTGATGAGGGACTAATAAAGGTGCTTTATGGAACCTTTTCATAAATGTTAAACCACTTCCTGTTAATGATTTTAAGGGTCGAAAAGTGTCGCGACATAATAAATTGCTCAAAATGCAATTCCAAGGTTAACTACATATTATGATCTATTTTTCAGATACTTTTCCATATTTGAGTCAGGTTTTTTGTGTGCTAAACAGTTGTCCAATGTCTAATCTACCTATTTAAACCAAAAAATGAAAAAAATGGCTAAATTATTTGACGCGAATGGATTTTTAAGAAATTTACACCGGTATTAGGTACGGAGTAACCGTATGACCTTGACTGACTTTTCAAGGTCAAATCAACTTAATGACACTTTTCCAACACTTTTTTACTATTTAAGGGTCTTAGATATAAAAAATGAAAAAAATGAAAATTTATCCCCCCTTTTTCCCAAAAATGTGAAATTTGACATTTTTTCACTAAAAGTGGTCAAAACATGTTAATTGTACTACTTTTAATCATTTATAGTCAAAATCAGATGAAAAAATGTCGACCGGTCCTTATTAAGGTCTTTCACGACTACGGTCGTAAAGACCTTCTAGCAATTCTTCTGATTATTATTATTCTTCATCCGCCACAAATTCATATTTTTTGTTTCGCGACATATCATTTTGATACTTAAGGTAGTATATCGGTCATGAAAAACAAATTTCAAATTTAGTCCGTTAAGCGAAACTATTTATAGTTACGGAGTTATCTCCCCTTACACCATAAAGTTTGTTGGTACATCTCCTCCTAAACTACAATACAAATAGAAAAAGTAAGGCATGCAAAGTGATGAGGGACTAATAAAGGTGCTTTATGGAACCTTTTCATAAATGTTAAACCACTTCCTGTTAATGATTTTTAGGGTCGAAAAGTGTCGCGACATAATAAATTGCTCAAAATGCAATTTCAAGGTTAACTACATATTATGATCTATTTTTCAGATACTTTTCCATATTTGAGTCAGGTTTTTTGTGTGCTAAACAGTTGTCCAATGTCTAATCTACCTATTTAAACCAAAAAATGAAAAAAATGGCTAAATTATTTGACGCGAATGGATTTTTAAGAAATTTACACCGGTATTAGGTACGGAGTAACCGTATGACCTTGACTGACTTTTCAAGGTCAAATCAACTTAATGACACTTTTCCAACACTTTTTTACTATTTAAGGGTCTTAGATATAAAAAATGAAAAAAATGAAAATTTATCCCCCCTTTTTCCCAAAAATGTGAAATTTGACATTTTTTCACTAAAAGTGGTCAAAACATGTTAATTGTACTACTTTTAATCATTTATAGTCAAAATCAGATGAAAAAATGTCGACCGGTCCTTATTAAGGTCTTTCACGACTACGGTCGTAAAGACCTTCTAGCAATTCTTCTGATTATTATTATTCTTCATCCGCCACAAATTCATATTTTTTGTTTCGCGACATATCATTTTGATACTTAAGGTAGTATATCGGTCATGAAAAACAAATTTCAAATTTAGTCCGTTAAGCGAAACTATTTATAGTTACGGAGTTATCTCCCCTTACACCATAAAGTTTGTTGGTACATCTCCTCCTAAACTACAATACAAATAGAAAAAGTAAGGCATGCAAAGTGATGAGGGACTAATAAAGGTGCTTTATGGAACCTTTTCATAAATGTTAAACCACTTCCTGTTAATGATTTTAAGGGTCGAAAAGTGTCGCGACATAATAAATTGCTCAAAATGCAATTTCAAGGTTAACTACATATTATGATCTATTTTTCAGATACTTTTCCATATTTGAGTCAGGTTTTTTGTGTGCTAAACAGTTGTCCAATGTCTAATCTACCTATTTAAACCAAAAAATGAAAAAAATGGCTAAATTATTTGACGCGAATGGATTTTTAAGAAATTTACACCGGTATTAGGTACGGAGTAACCGTATGACCTTGACTGACTTTTCAAGGTCAAATCAACTTAATGACACTTTTCCAACACTTTTTTACTATTTAAGGGTCTTAGATATAAAAAATGAAAAAAATGAAAATTTATCCCCCCTTTTTCCCAAAAATGTGAAATTTGACATTTTTTCACTAAAAGTGGTCAAAACATGTTAATTGTACTACTTTTAATCATTTATAGTCAAAATCAGATGAAAAAATGTCGACCGGTCCTTATTAAGGTCTTTCACGACTACGGTCGTAAAGACCTTCTAGCAATTCTTCTGATTATTATTATTCTTCATCCGCCACAAATTCATATTTTTTGTTTCGCGACATATCATTTTGATACTTAAGGTAGTATATCGGTCATGAAAAACAAATTTCAAATTTAGTCCGTTAAGCGAAACTATTTATAGTTACGGAGTTATCTCCCCTTACACCATAAAGTTTGTTGGTACATCTCCTCCTAAACTACAATACAAATAGAAAAAGTAAGGCATGCAAAGTGATGAGGGACTAATAAAGGTGCTTTATGGAACCTTTTCATAAATGTTAAACCACTTCCTGTTAATGATTTTAAGGGTCGAAAAGTGTCGCGACATAATAAATTGCTCAAAATGCAATTTCAAGGTTAACTACATATTATGATCTATTTTTCAGATACTTTTCCATATTTGAGTCAGGTTTTTTGTGTGCTAAACAGTTGTCCAATGTCTAATCTACCTATTTAAACCAAAAAATGAAAAAAATGGCTAAATTATTTGACGCGAATGGATTTTTAAGAAATTTACACCGGTATTAGGTACGGAGTAACCGTATGACCTTGACTGACTTTTCAAGGTCAAATCAACTTAATGACACTTTTCCAACACTTTTTTACTATTTAAGGGTCTTAGATATAAAAAATGAAAAAAATGAAAATTTATCCCCCCTTTTTCCCAAAAATGTGAAATTTGACATTTTTTCACTAAAAGTGGTCAAAACATGTTAATTGTACTACTTTTAATCATTTATAGTCAAAATCAGATGAAAAAATGTCGACCGGTCCTTATTAAGGTCTTTCACGACTACGGTCGTAAAGACCTTCTAGCAATTCTTCTGATTAAGGTCTTTCCCTTTCCAAAGGGAAGACCTTATTGATTTCGTTCTGCCTATTATTAAGGTCTTTCACGACTACGGTCGTAAAGACCTTCTAGCAATTCTTCTGATTATTATTATTATTATTATTCTTCATCCGCCACAAATTCATATTTTTTGTTTCGCGACATATCATTTCAATACTTAAGGTAGTATATCGGTCATGAAAAACAAATTTCAAATTTAGTCCGTTAAGCGAAACTATTTATAGTTACGGAGTTATCTCCCCTTACACCATAAAGTTTGTTGGTACATCTCCTCCTAAACTACAATACAAATAGAAAAAGTAAGGCATGCAAAGTGATGAGGGACTAATAAAGGTGCTTTATGGAACCATTTCATAAATGTTAAACCACTTCCTGTTAATGATTTTAAGAGTCGAAAAGTGTCGCGACATAATTAATTGCTCAAAATGCAATTTCAACGTAAACTACATATTATGATCTATTTTTCACATACTTTTCCATATTTGAGTCAGGTTTTTTTTGTGATAAACAGTTGTCCAATGTCTAATCTACCTATTTAAACCAAAAAATGACAAAAAAATGCTAAATTATTTGACGCGAATGGATTTTTAAGAAATTTACACCGGTATTAGGTACGGAGTAAACGTATGACCTTGACTGACTTTTCAAGGTCAAATCAACTTAATGACACTTTTCCAACACTTTTTTACTATTTAAGGGTCTTAGATATAAAAAATAGAAAAAAAAAAAATTTCTATTTTTATTTGGATATCTTTAGTCTCTTTTTATGAGGACATGCGTAAGGAAAATTACTCCTTTGCTTAATCAGGTGTTATTGACTTTCCTTGCTCAATTTTAGGTACAGGTTTAAGCAGTAAGTCATCACATAAGCGATAAAGCAAATTATAATAAAGACCACTGAACATCTGTGAACGATATATGGTAGTTTTAAAAAGAACTATATTATTGGACAACGAAAAACAAAGGGGCGATAACTCACTCCGGTAACTAGAGACTACGTCAAAAACTATCCGAAAAATATGAATTTTTGTTTAAGTGGAAATGCCAAGACATATGATTGTTTTCTGTTTGTTTTCTGCTTGGTGTGTGGTTAAAAGTAGTATCTAGTATCTAGTTGTTGCATCAAATAAATAATTTTTAAAAATAATATTGAAGAGAAACAGAATTCATCTGAATTTTGTGATTAAAAATAGCTATGGGAAGGATAAACGGCCCCATTTGTAAACCTAAACAACTGTTTGTTATGTATTTTATAACTCTTTTTTCAATGTATTTGTGCTTTCATTTAATACGAGTATTCTGTTTGTAAATAGTTGATTTACACACATGATATTGTTTCCCTTTATTATCATTTTTAAATTAGAAAATCTGTCCATTTTTAATTTTAAGTGTATATTTATACATACTTCAAGGGAAATTGATACAGAGTAATATAATATAATATAACATGTCAAAACAATCTGATTTTGTTAGTTTTTTGCAAAATTTGTATTAGCTTAATACCATTAATATTCTCATGCCGTTTTTTCAAAGTATTGAACTAAACTATTTTTATAAGTAGTTGCTAATCTTCTTTGATTACAAGCATTTTAAATCCAATTATAAGTCTTAGTGGTAATGCCAAGACAAATGATTGTTTCTGTTTGTTTCTGCTTGTTATGGTTAAAAGTAATATCAAGTTATTGCATTAAATATTTGTTTTTTAAAATATTATTGAAAAAGTAAACTAATAAAATTCCTTCCTATTATCTCCTATGCCTAGTTTTGTTACAAGAACCATTTCGGAGTGTATCCCAAATGTAACTGTAAAGAGGAATTATGTTTTCCAACAACTATAAAGAAAACATTTACTCTTGGCTAGAGTTCTTCTTATAAAATGATTTGAAATTATATCCACACCAATCACGTATGGGGCCCGGGTGGCGAATAGGCCGCCAACAGAGCCTAGCTTGTCTTAAGAAGTAAGAAGAGATTAAGGGTTTTGGGATTCTAACGTCGGGTCAGTGCTCAGCCCAAAGAGCAACCAGATGTGAACCCTAAGAGGCTGCGTAGGTGGCCCTCGGAGGTTTTCAGGTATATAATACGGAAACCGCTGACCCTAGTGGGCCATTATGTATGGAGAGTGCTACGCTTACCCCTATGTGGATCGCCAAGTTGTACACAACATATATTAATTTTTTTCGTTCCTACCCACCTCTCCGTTTTCCTGAGGTTCTTCAAAATTTATTATCCTTTGTTTCATACACCATGCCCATATTTCATTTATCATCATCATTTCATGTTCATTTTATCATCCTTTTCATGTTCATCACCTTTGAATAACCTATATAGCGTTGCAAGTGCGTAAAACACCAGCTCGCTCAGTCACATATACACACCAATAACGTTACTTAACCGTTTTAATTTATAGCAATTAAGCTTAAATAAACATTTAAACACAAATCACGAATCAAATGGCGTAAGTCTGGAAAAACATAACGAAAGACATTAACAAATGAAATTGCAAGTACGGTATAAAAACGAGCTGATTTGTCTTCCTTTACCGGATTTGACACGCTGAATGGACTACTAGCAACGCGACGGGTGTGCTATAGCAAGCAGGAACTGCTTACTCTTCCGGAGCACCTGAGTTCACTCTTGTTTCGACTGGAGTTCGCGTTGTTGATTGATATTCAGTTGTTTTGTGTTTCCATGTTTTACATGTTGTCTGTTTTTGTCCTGTTCTTGTTGGTGTTTACTGGTTTTGTCTCTGCCCTTTCGGACTTTTGACATTCGGATACCGCATTGGTACCTCTGCTTTTCTCACAATGAAAAATAAAACCTACAAATCCTATAAAGATGTAAATTGGTTTACCATGTAAGCAATGATGACATCAAACACCTACCTTGACTGAATTAGTTATTTTAAATATTCTCCAAAGTTCCTGCATTTATCAAGTAAGCTGTTTAGTTTTGTTAGCAAGATCTTTCTAGAGGTAGATATGAAAATCCCCATGCTAACTTAAAAATGTAATTCATATCTTGTAGAGTTCAGAAGTCTCTTCAAATTGTTTTGAAAGTGTACTAATGTTGCTCTTTAAAAAAAGAACAAAATTATAATATAAACAGAAAGTCTCTAAAACAAATAACAAACATCTAATAATTAAGATATACATTTTACTGAGTAATGTAAAACAATTTAAACATAACAGATGAATAAATCAATTGTAAACGTGCCTCTGTGAAAGACCTTAGCAATTGTTTACGAAACAATTGTCCTCCTAGTTATTATTATTATTCTTTTTTTTCTGCCGCTCGTGAGCAAAAAGTTTCTTGACCGATCTTAACGAAATTTGGCACACTTATTCAGCACTGCCAGGAATAGAAATGAGTATGCCTGTGAGCGCCAACTCCTTTTAGTTTTGGCGCAATAGCGCAAAACGCTGTTTACCCTTGTTATCAGGTGAGCTCAGAAACGGTAATAGTTATAAAGATTCTGTTTAGTGAAAATGGTAGCTTACATCCTGGTGATGATTTATCATGCAAAATGAATGCTGTAATTTACTTCCTGGTTGCGCGCGTATGGCGCAAACTTGGCGCAAAATGTAAAAATTGTCCGATTTTGATGAAATTTGGTTTCCAGGTAGATTTGAAGGTCCTGATTACGAATATGTAATCGAAAACTTTTTTGCGTTTACCATTGCCAAAATGGCGGCCGTCAAACGGTTTTTTGCTTATAACTCGAAAACCGTTAGAGATAGTATAGACAATATATGAACAAAAAATGATTGTCTTGAAAAGACCTACAATTTGAGTCCAAATAGTGCATGATTCGATTGAGCGGTTTCGAAATTACGGCCGAAACAGAATTTCGCGAAATACGTTTTTTGCCAATAACTTGAAAACCGTAACAGATAGTATAATAGACATGTGTATATAAAATGACCGTCTTGACAAGACCTATCATTTAAGGCCAGGAAGTACATGTTACGGTTGAATGGTTTCAAAATGGCGGCCAAAAACGTCATCCTATGCATTATTTATCTGTATATAACATTTAAACGGTTACAGATAATATAGTAAATATATATATTTTTATTTTCAGTAATTCAAGAGCTTGACTTTAAGACAAAGGTCAAAGGTCAAAGGTCAACTTAACGGGAAAGACCTCTCATTTGTTCTCTGAACAAATGGCACTTTAATTATTATTATTCTTCATCCGCCACAAATTCATATTTTTTGTTTCGCGACATATCATTTTGATACTTAAGGTAGTATATCGGTCATGAAAAACAAATTTCAAATTTAGTCCGTTAAGCGAAACTATTTATAGTTACGGAGTTATCTCCCCTTACACCATAAAGTTTGTTGGTACATCTCCTCCTAAACTACAATACAAATAGAAAAAGTAAGGCATGCAAAGTGATGAGGGACTAATAAAGGTGCTTTATGGAACCTTTTCATAAATGTTAAACCACTTCCTGTTAATGATTTTAAGGGTCGAAAAGTGTCGCGACATAATAAATTGCTCAAAATGCAATTTCAAGGTTAACTACATATTATGATCTATTTTTCAGATACTTTTCCATATTTGAGTCAGGTTTTTTGTGTGCTAAACAGTTGTCCAATGTCTAATCTACCTATTTAAACCAAAAAATGAAAAAAATGGCTAAATTATTTGACGCGAATGGATTTTTAAGAAATTTACACCGGTATTAGGTACGGAGTAACCGTATGACCTTGACTGACTTTTCAAGGTCAAATCAACTTAATGACACTTTTCCAACACTTTTTTACTATTTAAGGGTCTTAGATATAAAAAATGAAAAAAATGAAAATTTATCCCCCCTTTTTCCCAAAAATGTGAAATTTGACATTTTTTCACTAAAAGTGGTCAAAACATGTTAATTGTACTACTTTTAATCATTTATAGTCAAAATCAGATGAAAAAAATGTCGACCGGTCCTTATTAAGGTCTTTCACGACTACGGTCGTAAAGACCTTCTAGCAATTCTTCTGATTATTATTATTCTTCATCCGCCACAAATTCATATTTTTTGTTTCGCGACATATCATTTTGATACTTAAGGTAGTATATCGGTCATGAAAAACAAATTTCAAATTTAGTCCGTTAAGCGAAACTATTTATAGTTACGGAGTTATCTCCCCTTACACCATAAAGTTTGTTGGTACATCTCCTCCTAAACTACAATACAAATAGAAAAAGTAAGGCATGCAAAGTGATGAGGGACTAATAAAGGTGCTTTATGGAACCTTTTCATAAATGTTAAACCACTTCCTGTTAATGATTTTAAGGGTCGAAAAGTGTCGCGACATAATAAATTGCTCAAAATGCAATTTCAAGGTTAACTACATATTATGATCTATTTTTCAGATACTTTTCCATATTTGAGTCAGGTTTTTTGTGTGCTAAACAGTTGTCCAATGTCTAATCTACCTATTTAAACCAAAAAATGAAAAAAATGGCTAAATTATTTGACGCGAATGGATTTTTAAGAAATTTACACCGGTATTAGGTACGGAGTAACCGTATGACCTTGACTGACTTTTCAAGGTCAAATCAACTTAATGACACTTTTCCAACACTTTTTTACTATTTAAGGGTCTTAGATATAAAAAATGAAAAAAATGAAAATTTATCCCCCCTTTTTCCCAAAAATGTGAAATTTGACATTTTTTCACTAAAAGTGGTCAAAACATGTTAATTGTACTACTTTTAATCATTTATAGTCAAAATCAGATGAAAAAATGTCGACCGGTCCTTATTAAGGTCTTTCACGACTACGGTCGTAAAGACCTTCTAGCAATTCTTCTGATTATTATTATTCTTCATCCGCCACAAATTCATATTTTTTGTTTCGCGACATATCATTTTGATACTTAAGGTAGTATATCGGTCATGAAAAACAAATTTCAAATTTAGTCCGTTAAGCGAAACTATTTATAGTTACGGAGTTATCTCCCCTTACACCATAAAGTTTGTTGGTACATCTCCTCCTAAACTACAATACAAATAGAAAAAGTAAGGCATGCAAAGTGATGAGGGACTAATAAAGGTGCTTTATGGAACCTTTTCATAAATGTTAAACCACTTCCTGTTAATGATTTTAAGGGTCGAAAAGTGTCGCGACATAATAAATTGCTCAAAATGCAATTTCAAGGTTAACTACATATTATGATCTATTTTTCAGATACTTTTCCATATTTGAGTCAGGTTTTTTGTGTGCTAAACAGTTGTCCAATGTCTAATCTACCTATTTAAACCAAAAAATGAAAAAAAAATGGCTGAATTATTTGACGCGAATGGATTTTTAAGAAATTTACACCGGTATTAGGTACGGAGTAACCGTATGACCTTGACTGACTTTTCAAGGTCAAATCAACTTAATGACACTTTTCCAACACTTTTTTACTATTTAAGGGTCTTAGATATAAAAAATGAAAAAAATGAAAATTTATCCCCCCTTTTTCCCAAAAATGTGAAATTTGACATTTTTTCACTAAAAGTGGTCAAAACATGTTAATTGTACTACTTTTAATCATTTATAGTCAAAATCAGATGAAAAAATGTCGACCGGTCCTTATTAAGGTCTTTCACGACTACGGTCGTAAAGACCTTCTAGCAATTCTTCTGATTATTATTATTCTTCATCCGCCACAAATTCATATTTTTTGTTTCGCGACATATCATTTTGATACTTAAGGTAGTATATCGGTCATGAAAAACAAATTTCAAATTTAGTCCGTTAAGCGAAACTATTTATAGTTACGGAGTTATCTCCCCTTACACCATAAATTTTGTTGGTACATCTCCTCCTAAACTACAATACAAATAGAAAAAGTAAGGCATGCAAAGTGATGAGGGACTAATAAAGGTGCTTTATGGAACCTTTTCATAAATGTTAAACCACTTCCTGTTAATGATTTTAAGGGTCGAAAAGTGTCGCGACATAATAAATTGCTCAAAATGCAATTTCAAGGTTAACTACATATTATGATCTATTTTTCAGATACTTTTCCATATTTGAGTCAGGTTTTTTGTGTGCTAAACAGTTGTCCAATGTCTAATCTACCTATTTAAACCAAAAAATGAAAAAAAATGGCTAAATTATTTGACGCGAATGGATTTTTAAGAAATTTACACCGGTATTAGGTACGGAGTAACCGTATGACCTTGACTGACTTTTCAAGGTCAAATCAACTTAATGACACTTTTCCAACACTTTTTTACTATTTAAGGGTCTTAGATATAAAAAATGAAAAAAATGAAAATTTATCCCCCCTTTTTCCCAAAAATGTGAAATTTGACATTTTTTCACTAAAAGTGGTCAAAACATGTTAATTGTACTACTTTTAATCATTTATAGTCAAAATCAGATGAAAAAATGTCGACCGGTCCTTATTAAGGTCTTTCACGACTACGGTCGTAAAGACCTTCTAGCAATTCTTCTGATTATTATTATTCTTTATCCGCCACAAATTCATATTTTTTGTTTCGCGACATATCATTTTGATACTTAAGGTAGTATATCGGTCATGAAAAACAAATTTCAAATTTAGTCCGTTAAGCGAAACTATTTATAGTTACGGAGTTATCTCCCCTTACACCATAAAGTTTGTTGGTACATCTCCTCCTAAACTACAATACAAATAGAAAAAGTAAGGCATGCAAAGTGATGAGGGACTAATAAAGGTGCTTTATGGAACCTTTTCATAAATGTTAAACCACTTCCTGTTAATGATTTTAAGGGTCGAAAAGTGTCGCGACATAATAAATTGCTCAAAATGCAATTTCAAGGTTAACTACATATTATGATCTATTTTTCAGATACTTTTCCATATTTGAGTCAGGTTTTTTGTGTGCTAAACAGTTGTCCAATGTCTAATCTACCTATTTAAACCAAAAAATGAAAAAAATGGCTAAATTATTTGACGCGAATGGATTTTTAAGAAATTTACACCGGTATTAGGTACGGAGTAACCGTATGACCTTGACTGACTTTTCAAGGTCAAATCAACTTAATGACACTTTTCCAACACTTTTTTACTATTTAAGGGTCTTAGATATAAAAAATGAAAAAAATGAAAATTTATCCCCCCTTTTTCCCAAAAATGTGAAATTTGACATTTTTTCACTAAAAGTGGTCAAAACATGTTAATTGTACTACTTTTAATCATTTATAGTCAAAATCAGATGAAAAAATGTCGACCGGTCCTTATTAAGGTCTTTCACGACTACGGTCGTAAAGACCTTCTAGCAATTCTTCTGATTATTATTATTCTTCATCCGCCACAAATTCATATTTTTTGTTTCGCGACATATCATTTTGATACTTAAGGTAGTATATCGGTCATGAAAAACAAATTTCAAATTTAGTCCGTTAAGCGAAACTATTTATAGTTACGGAGTTATCTCCCCTTACACCATAAAGTTTGTTGGTACATCTCCTCCTAAACTACAATACAAATAGAAAAAGTAAGGCATGCAAAGTGATGAGGGACTAATAAAGGTGCTTTATGGAACCTTTTCATAAATGTTAAACCACTTCCTGTTAATGATTTTAAGGGTCGAAAAGTGTCGCGACATAATAAATTGCTCAAAATGCAATTTCAAGGTTAACTACATATTATGATCTATTTTTCAGATACTTTTCCATATTTGAGTCAGGTTTTTTGTGTGCTAAACAGTTGTCCAATGTCTAATCTACCTATTTAAACCAAAAAATGAAAAAAATGGCTAAATTATTTGACGCGAATGGATTTTTAAGAAATTTACACCGGTATTAGGTACGGAGTAACCGTATGACCTTGACTGACTTTTCAAGGTCAAATCAACTTAATGACACTTTTCCAACACTTTTTTACTATTTAAGGGTCTTAGATATAAAAAATGAAAAAAATGAAAATTTATCCCCCCTTTTTCCCAAAAATGTGAAATTTGACATTTTTTCACTAAAAGTGGTCAAAACATGTTAATTGTACTACTTTTAATCATTTATAGTCAAAATCAGATGAAAAAATGTCGACCGGTCCTTATTAAGGTCTTTCACGACTACGGTCGTAAAGACCTTCTAGCAATTCTTCTGATTATTATTATTCTTCATCCGCCACAAATTCATATTTTTTGTTTCGCGACATATCATTTTGATACTTAAGGTAGTATATCGGTCATGAAAAACAAATTTCAAATTTAGTCCGTTAAGCGAAACTATTTATAGTTACGGAGTTATCTCCCCTTACACCATAAAGTTTGTTGGTACATCTCCTCCTAAACTACAATACAAATAGAAAAAGTAAGGCATGCAAAGTGATGAGGGACTAATAAAGGTGCTTTATGGAACCTTTTCATAAATGTTAAACCACTTCCTGTTAATGATTTTAAGGGTCGAAAAGTGTCGCGACATAATAAATTGCTCAAAATGCAATTTCAAGGTTAACTACATATTATGATCTATTTTTCAGATACTTTTCCATATTTGAGTCAGGTTTTTTGTGTGCTAAACAGTTGTCCAATGTCTAATCTACCTATTTAAACCAAAAAATGAAAAAAAATGGCTAAATTATTTGACGCGAATGGATTTTTAAGAAATTTACACCGGTATTAGGTACGGAGTAACCGTATGACCTTGACTGACTTTTCAAGGTCAAATCAACTTAATGACACTTTTCCAACACTTTTTTACTATTTAAGGGTCTTAGATATAAAAAATGAAAAAAATGAAAATTTATCCCCCCTTTTTCCCAAAAATGTGAAATTTGACATTTTTTCACTAAAAGTGGTCAAAACATGTTAATTGTACTACTTTTAATCATTTATAGTCAAAATCAGATGAAAAAATGTCGACCGGTCCTTATTAAGGTCTTTCACGACTACGGTCGTAAAGACCTTCTAGCAATTCTTCTGATTATTATTATTCTTTATCCGCCACAAATTCATATTTTTTGTTTCGCGACATATCATTTTGATACTTAAGGTAGTATATCGGTCATGAAAAACAAATTTCAAATTTAGTCCGTTAAGCGAAACTATTTATAGTTACGGAGTTATCTCCCCTTACACCATAAAGTTTGTTGGTACATCTCCTCCTAAACTACAATACAAATAGAAAAAGTAAGGCATGCAAAGTGATGAGGGACTAATAAAGGTGCTTTATGGAACCTTTTCATAAATGTTAAACCACTTCCTGTTAATGATTTTAAGGGTCGAAAAGTGTCGCGACATAATAAATTGCTCAAAATGCAATTTCAAGGTTAACTACATATTATGATCTATTTTTCAGATACTTTTCCATATTTGAGTCAGGTTTTTTGTGTGCTAAACAGTTGTCCAATGTCTAATCTACCTATTTAAACCAAAAAATGAAAAAAATGGCTAAATTATTTGACGCGAATGGATTTTTAAGAAATTTACACCGGTATTAGGTACGGAGTAACCGTATGACCTTGACTGACTTTTCAAGGTCAAATCAACTTAATGACACTTTTCCAACACTTTTTTACTATTTAAGGGTCTTAGATATAAAAAATGAAAAAAATGAAAATTTATCCCCCCTTTTTCCCAAAAATGTGAAATTTGACATTTTTTCACTAAAAGTGGTCAAAACATGTTAATTGTACTACTTTTAATCATTTATAGTCAAAATCAGATGAAAAAATGTCGACCGGTCCTTATTAAGGTCTTTCACGACTACGGTCGTAAAGACCTTCTAGCAATTCTTCTGATTATTATTATTCTTCATCCGCCACAAATTCATATTTTTTGTTTCGCGACATATCATTTTGATACTTAAGGTAGTATATCGGTCATGAAAAACAAATTTCAAATTTAGTCCGTTAAGCGAAACTATTTATAGTTACGGAGTTATCTCCCCTTACACCATAAAGTTTGTTGGTACATCTCCTCCTAAACTACAATACAAATAGAAAAAGTAAGGCATGCAAAGTGATGAGGGACTAATAAAGGTGCTTTATGGAACCTTTTCATAAATGTTAAACCACTTCCTGTTAATGATTTTAAGGGTCGAAAAGTGTCGCGACATAATAAATTGCTCAAAATGCAATTTCAAGGTTAACTACATATTATGATCTATTTTTCAGATACTTTTCCATATTTGAGTCAGGTTTTTTGTGTGCTAAACAGTTGTCCAATGTCTAATCTACCTATTTAAACCAAAAAATGAAAAAAATGGCTAAATTATTTGACGCGAATGGATTTTTAAGAAATTTACACCGGTATTAGGTACGGAGTAACCGTATGACCTTGACTGACTTTTCAAGGTCAAATCAACTTAATGACACTTTTCCAACACTTTTTTACTATTTAAGGGTCTTAGATATAAAAAATGAAAAAAATGAAAATTTATCCCCCCTTTTTCCCAAAAATGTGAAATTTGACATTTTTTCACTAAAAGTGGTCAAAACATGTTAATTGTACTACTTTTAATCATTTATAGTCAAAATCAGATGAAAAAATGTCGACCGGTCCTTATTAAGGTCTTTCACGACTACGGTCGTAAAGACCTTCTAGCAATTCTTCTGATTATTATTATTCTTCATCCGCCACAAATTCATATTTTTTGTTTCGCGACATATCATTTTGATACTTAAGGTAGTATATCGGTCATGAAAAACAAATTTCAAATTTAGTCCGTTAAGCGAAACTATTTATAGTTACGGAGTTATCTCCCCTTACACCATAAAGTTTGTTGGTACATCTCCTCCTAAACTACAATACAAATAGAAAAAGTAAGGCATGCAAAGTGATGAGGGACTAATAAAGGTGCTTTATGGAACCTTTTCATAAATGTTAAACCACTTCCTGTTAATGATTTTAAGGGTCGAAAAGTGTCGCGACATAATAAATTGCTCAAAATGCAATTTCAAGGTTAACTACATATTATGATCTATTTTTCAGATACTTTTCCATATTTGAGTCAGGTTTTTTGTGTGCTAAACAGTTGTCCAATGTCTAATCTACCTATTTAAACCAAAAAATGAAAAAAATGGCTAAATTATTTGACGCGAATGGATTTTTAAGAAATTTACACCGGTATTAGGTACGGAGTAACCGTATGACCTTGACTGACTTTTCAAGGTCAAATCAACTTAATGACACTTTTCCAACACTTTTTTACTATTTAAGGGTCTTAGATATAAAAAATGAAAAAAATGAAAATTTATCCCCCCTTTTTCCCAAAAATGTGAAATTTGACATTTTTTCACTAAAAGTGGTCAAAACATGTTAATTGTACTACTTTTAATCATTTATAGTCAAAATCAGATGAAAAAATGTCGACCGGTCCTTATTAAGGTCTTTCACGACTACGGTCGTAAAGACCTTCTAGCAATTCTTCTGATTATTATTATTCTTCATCCGCCACAAATTCATATTTTTTGTTTCGCGACATATCATTTTGATACTTAAGGTAGTATATCGGTCATGAAAAACAAATTTCAAATTTAGTCCGTTAAGCGAAACTATTTATAGTTACGGAGTTATCTCCCCTTACACCATAAAGTTTGTTGGTACATCTCCTCCTAAACTACAATACAAATAGAAAAAGTAAGGCATGCAAAGTGATGAGGGACTAATAAAGGTGCTTTATGGAACCTTTTCATAAATGTTAAACCACTTCCTGTTAATGATTTTAAGGGTCGAAAAGTGTCGCGACATAATAAATTGCTCAAAATGCAATTTCAAGGTTAACTACATATTATGATCTATTTTTCAGATACTTTTCCATATTTGAGTCAGGTTTTTTGTGTGCTAAACAGTTGTCCAATGTCTAATCTACCTATTTAAACCAAAAAATGAAAAAAATGGCTAAATTATTTGACGCGAATGGATTTTTAAGAAATTTACACCGGTATTAGGTACGGAGTAACCGTATGACCTTGACTGACTTTTCAAGGTCAAATCAACTTAATGACACTTTTCCAACACTTTTTTACTATTTAAGGGTCTTAGATATAAAAAATGAAAAAAATGAAAATTTATCCCCCCTTTTTCCCAAAAATGTGAAATTTGACATTTTTTCACTAAAAGTGGTCAAAACATGTTAATTGTACTACTTTTAATCATTTATAGTCAAAATCAGATGAAAAAATGTCGACCGGTCCTTATTAAGGTCTTTCACGACTACGGTCGTAAAGACCTTCTAGCAATTCTTCTGATTATTATTATTCTTCATCCGCCACAAATTCATATTTTTTGTTTCGCGACATATCATTTTGATACTTAAGGTAGTATATCGGTCATGAAAAACAAATTTCAAATTTAGTCCGTTAAGCGAAACTATTTATAGTTACGGAGTTATCTCCCCTTACACCATAAAGTTTGTTGGTACATCTCCTCCTAAACTACAATACAAATAGAAAAAGTAAGGCATGCAAAGTGATGAGGGACTAATAAAGGTGCTTTATGGACCCTTTTCATAAATGTTAAACCACTTCCTGTTAATGATTTTAAGGGTCGAAAAGTGTCGCGACATAATAAATTGCTCAAAATGCAATTTCAAGGTTAACTACATATTATGATCTATTTTTCAGATACTTTTCCATATTTGAGTCAGGTTTTTTGTGTGCTAAACAGTTGTCCAATGTCTAATCTACCTATTTAAACCAAAAAATGAAAAAAATGGCTAAATTATTTGACGCGAATGGATTTTTAAGAAATTTACACCGGTATTAGGTACGGAGTAACCGTATGACCTTGACTGACTTTTCAAGGTCAAATCAACTTAATGACACTTTTCCAACACTTTTTTACTATTTAAGGGTCTTAGATATAAAAAATGAAAAAAATGAAAATTTATCCCCCCTTTTTCCCAAAAATGTGAAATTTGACATTTTTTCACTAAAAGTGGTCAAAACATGTTAATTGTACTACTTTTAATCATTTATAGTCAAAATCAGATGAAAAAATGTCGACCGGTCCTTATTAAGGTCTTTCACGACTACGGTCGTAAAGACCTTCTAGCAATTCTTCTGATTATTATTATTCTTCATCCGCCACAAATTCATATTTTTTGTTTCGCGACATATCATTTTGATACTTAAGGTAGTATATCGGTCATGAAAAACAAATTTCAAATTTAGTCCGTTAAGCGAAACTATTTATAGTTACGGAGTTATCTCCCCTTACACCATAAAGTTTGTTGGTACATCTCCTCCTAAACTACAATACAAATAGAAAAAGTAAGGCATGCAAAGTGATGAGGGACTAATAAAGGTGCTTTATGGAACCTTTTCATAAATGTTAAACCACTTCCTGTTAATGATTTTAAGGGTCGAAAAGTGTCGCGACATAATAAATTGCTCAAAATGCAATTTCAAGGTTAACTACATATTATGATCTATTTTTCAGATACTTTTCCATATTTGAGTCAGGTTTTTTGTGTGCTAAACAGTTGTCCAATGTCTAATCTACCTATTTAAACCAAAAAATGAAAAAAATGGCTAAATTATTTGACGCGAATGGATTTTTAAGAAATTTACACCGGTATTAGGTACGGAGTAACCGTATGACCTTGACTGACTTTTCAAGGTCAAATCAACTTAATGACACTTTTCCAACACTTTTTTACTATTTAAGGGTCTAAGATATAAAAAATGAAAAAAATGAAAATTTATCCCCCCTTTTTCCCAAAAATGTGAAATTTGACATTTTTTCACTAAAAGTGGTCAAAACATGTTAATTGTACTACTTTTAATCATTTATAGTCAAAATCAGATGAAAAAATGTCGACCGGTCCTTATTAAGGTCTTTCACGACTACGGTCGTAAAGACCTTCTAGCAATTCTTCTGATTATTATTATTCTTCATCCGCCACAAATTCATATTTTTTGTTTCGCGACATATCATTTTGATACTTAAGGTAGTATATCGGTCATGAAAAACAAATTTCAAATTTAGTCCGTTAAGCGAAACTATTTATAGTTACGGAGTTATCTCCCCTTACACCATAAAGTTTGTTGGTACATCTCCTCCTAAACTACAATACAAATAGAAAAAGTAAGGCATGCAAAGTTATGAGGGACTAATAAAGGTGCTTTATGGAACCTTTTCATAAATGTTAAACCACTTCCTGTTAATGATTTTAAGGGTCGAAAAGTGTCGCGACATAATAAATTGCTCAAAATGCAATTTCAAGGTTAACTACATATTATGATCTATTTTTCAGATACTTTTCCATATTTGAGTCAGGTTTTTTGTGTGCTAAACAGTTGTCCAATGTCTAATCTACCTATTTAAACCAAAAAATGAAAAAAAATGGCTAAATTATTTGACGCGAATGGATTTTTAAGAAATTTACACCGGTATTAGGTACGGAGTAACCGTATGACCTTGACTGACTTTTCAAGGTCAAATCAACTTAATGACACTTTTCCAACACTTTTTTACTATTTAAGGGTCTTAGATATAAAAAATGAAAAAAATGAAAATTTATCCCCCCTTTTTCCCAAAAATGTGAAATTTGACATTTTTTCACTAAAAGTGGTCAAAACATGTTAATTGTACTACTTTTAATCATTTATAGTCAAAATCAGATGAAAAAATGTCGACCGGTCCTTATTAAGGTCTTTCACGACTACGGTCGTAAAGACCTTCTAGCAATTCTTCTGATTATTATTATTCTTCATCCGCCACAAATTCATATTTTTTGTTTCGCGACATATCATTTTGATACTTAAGGTAGTATATCGGTCATGAAAAACAAATTTCAAATTTAGTCCGTTAAGCGAAACTATTTATAGTTACGGAGTTATCTCCCCTTACACCATAAAGTTTGTTGGTACATCTCCTCCTAAACTACAATACAAATAGAAAAAGTAAGGCATGCAAAGTTATGAGGGACTAATAAAGGTGCTTTATGGAACCTTTTCATAAATGTTAAACCACTTCCTGTTAATGATTTTAAGGGTCGAAAAGTGTCGCGACATAATAAATTGCTCAAAATGCAATTTCAAGGTTAACTACATATTATGATCTATTTTTCAGATACTTTTCCATATTTGAGTCAGGTTTTTTGTGTGCTAAACAGTTGTCCAATGTCTAATCTACCTATTTAAACCAAAAAATGAAAAAAAAATGGCTAAATTATTTGACGCGAATGGATTTTTAAGAAATTTACACCGGTATTAGGTACGGAGTAACCGTATGACCTTGACTGACTTTTCAAGGTCAAATCAACTTAATGACACTTTTCCAACACTTTTTTACTATTTAAGGGTCTTAGATATAAAAAATGAAAAAAATGAAAATTTATCCCCCCTTTTTCCCAAAAATGTGAAATTTGACATTTTTTCACTAAAAGTGGTCAAAACATGTTAATTGTACTACTTTTAATCATTTATAGTCAAAATCAGATGAAAAAATGTCGACCGGTCCTTATTAAGGTCTTTCACGACTACGGTCGTAAAGACCTTCTAGCAATTCTTCTGATTATTATTATTCTTCATCCGCCACAAATTCATATTTTTTGTTTCGCGACATATCATTTTGATACTTAAGGTAGTATATCGGTCATGAAAAACAAATTTCAAATTTAGTCCGTTAAGCGAAACTATTTATAGTTACGGAGTTATCTCCCCTTACACCATAAAGTTTGTTGGTACATCTCCTCCTAAACTACAATACAAATAGAAAAAGTAAGGCATGCAAAGTGATGAGGGACTAATAAAGGTGCTTTATGGAACCTTTTCATAAATGTTAAACCACTTCCTGTTAATGATTTTAAGGGTCGAAAAGTGTCGCGACATAATAAATTGCTCAAAATGCAATTTCAAGGTTAACTACATATTATGATCTATTTTTCAGATACTTTTCCATATTTGAGTCAGGTTTTTTGTGTGCTAAACAGTTGTCCAATGTCTAATCTACCTATTTAAACCAAAAAATGAAAAAAAATGGCTAAATTATTTGACGCGAATGGATTTTTAAGAAATTTACACCGGTATTAGGTACGGAGTAACCGTATGACCTTGACTGACTTTTCAAGGTCAAATCAACTTAATGACACTTTTCCAACACTTTTTTACTATTTAAGGGTCTTAGATATAAAAAATGAAAAAAATGAAAATTTATCCCCCCTTTTTCCCAAAAATGTGAAATTTGACATTTTTTCACTAAAAGTGGTCAAAACATGTTAATTGTACTACTTTTAATCATTTATAGTCAAAATCAGATGAAAAAATGTCGACCGGTCCTTATTAAGGTCTTTCACGACTACGGTCGTAAAGACCTTCTAGCAATTCTTCTGATTATTATTATTCTTTATCCGCCACAAATTCATATTTTTTGTTTCGCGACATATCATTTTGATACTTAAGGTAGTATATCGGTCATGAAAAACAAATTTCAAATTTAGTCCGTTAAGCGAAACTATTTATAGTTACGGAGTTATCTCCCCTTACACCATAAAGTTTGTTGGTACATCTCCTCCTAAACTACAATACAAATAGAAAAAGTAAGGCATGCAAAGTGATGAGGGACTAATAAAGGTGCTTTATGGAACCTTTTCATAAATGTTAAACCACTTCCTGTTAATGATTTTAAGGGTCGAAAAGTGTCGCGACATAATAAATTGCTCAAAATGCAATTTCAAGGTTAACTACATATTATGATCTATTTTTCAGATACTTTTCCATATTTGAGTCAGGTTTTTTGTGTGCTAAACAGTTGTCCAATGTCTAATCTACCTATTTAAACCAAAAAATGAAAAAAATGGCTAAATTATTTGACGCGAATGGATTTTTAAGAAATTTACACCGGTATTAGGTACGGAGTAACCGTATGACCTTGACTGACTTTTCAAGGTCAAATCAACTTAATGACACTTTTCCAACACTTTTTTACTATTTAAGGGTCTTAGATATAAAAAATGAAAAAAATGAAAATTTATCCCCCCTTTTTCCCAAAAATGTGAAATTTGACATTTTTTCACTAAAAGTGGTCAAAACATGTTAATTGTACTACTTTTAATCATTTATAGTCAAAATCAGATGAAAAAATGTCGACCGGTCCTTATTAAGGTCTTTCACGACTACGGTCGTAAAGACCTTCTAGCAATTCTTCTGATTATTATTATTCTTCATCCGCCACAAATTCATATTTTTTGTTTCGCGACATATCATTTTGATACTTAAGGTAGTATATCGGTCATGAAAAACAAATTTCAAATTTAGTCCGTTAAGCGAAACTATTTATAGTTACGGAGTTATCTCCCCTTACACCATAAAGTTTGATGGTACATCTCCTCCTAAACTACAATACAAATAGAAAAAGTAAGGCATGCAAAGTGATGAGGGACTAATAAAGGTGCTTTATGGAACCTTTTCATAAATGTTAAACCACTTCCTGTTAATGATTTTAAGGGTCGAAAAGTGTCGCGACATAATAAATTGCTCAAAATGCAATTTCAAGGTTAACTACATATTATGATCTATTTTTCAGATACTTTTCCATATTTGAGTCAGGTTTTTTGTGTGCTAAACAGTTGTCCAATGTCTAATCTACCTATTTAAACCAAAAAATGAAAAAAATGGCTAAATTATTTGACGCGAATGGATTTTTAAGAAATTTACACCGGTATTAGGTACGGAGTAACCGTATGACCTTGACTGACTTTTCAAGGTCAAATCAACTTAATGACACTTTTCCAACACTTTTTTACTATTTAAGGTCTTAGATATAAAAAATGAAAAAAATGAAAATTTATCCCCCCTTTTTCCCAAAAATGTGAAATTTGACATTTTTTCACTAAAAGTGGTCAAAACATGTTAATTGTACTACTTTTAATCATTTATAGTCAAAATCAGATGAAAAAATGTCGACCGGTCCTTATTAAGGTCTTTCACGACTACGGTCGTAAAGACCTTCTAGCAATTCTTCTGATTATTATTATTCTTCATCCGCCACAAATTCATATTTTTTGTTTCGCGACATATCATTTTGATACTTAAGGTAGTATATCGGTCATGAAAAACAAATTTCAAATTTAGTCCGTTAAGCGAAACTATTTATAGTTACGGAGTTATCTCCCCTTACACCATAAAGTTTGTTGGTACATCTCCTCCTAAACTACAATACAAATAGAAAAAGTAAGGCATGCAAAGTGATGAGGGACTAATAAAGGTGCTTTATGGAACCTTTTCATAAATGTTAAACCACTTCCTGTTAATGATTTTAAGGGTCGAAAAGTGTCGCGACATAATAAATTGCTCAAAATGCAATTTCAAGGTTAACTACATATTATGATCTATTTTTCAGATACTTTTCCATATTTGAGTCAGGTTTTTTGTGTGCTAAACAGTTGTCCAATGTCTAATCTACCTATTTAAACCAAAAAATGAAAAAAATGGCTAAATTATTTGACGCGAATGGATTTTTAAGAAATTTACACCGGTATTAGGTACGGAGTAACCGTATGACCTTGACTGACTTTTCAAGGTCAAATCAACTTAATGACACTTTTCCAACACTTTTTTACTATTTAAGGGTCTTAGATATAAAAAATGAAAAAAATGAAAATTTATCCCCCCTTTTTCCCAAAAATGTGAAATTTGACATTTTTTCACTAAAAGTGGGTCAAAACATGTTAATTGTACTACTTTTAATCATTTATAGTCAAAATCAGATGAAAAAATGTCGACCGGTCCTTATTAAGGTCTTTCACGACTACGGTCGTAAAGACCTTCTAGCAATTCTTCTGATTATTTTATTCTTCATCCGCCACAAATTCATATTTTTTGTTTCGCGACATATCATTTTGATACTTAAGGTAGTATATCGGTCATGAAAAACAAATTTCAAATTTAGTCCGTTAAGCGAAACTATTTATAGTTACGGAGTTATCTCCCCTTACACCATAAAGTTTGTTGGTACATCTCCTCCTAAACTACAATACAAATAGAAAAAGTAAGGCATGCAAAGTGATGAGGGACTAATAAAGGTGCTTTATGGAACCTTTTCATAAATGTTAAACCACTTCCTGTTAATGATTTTAAGGGTCGAAAAGTGTCGCGACATAATAAATTGCTCAAAATGCAATTTCAAGGTTAACTACATATTATGATCTATTTTTCAGATACTTTTCCATATTTGAGTCAGGTTTTTTGTGTGCTAAACAGTTGTCCAATGTCTAATCTACCTATTTAAACCAAAAAATGAAAAAAATGGCTAAATTATTTGACGCGAATGGATTTTTAAGAAATTTACACCGGTATTAGGTACGGAGTAACCGTATGACCTTGACTGACTTTTCAAGGTCAAATCAACTTAATGACACTTTTCCAACACTTTTTTACTATTTAAGGGTCTTAGATATAAAAAATGAAAAAAATGAAAATTTATCCCCCCTTTTTCCCAAAAATGTGAAATTTGACATTTTTTCACTAAAAGTGGTCAAAACATGTTAATTGTACTACTTTTAATCATTTATAGTCAAAATCAGATGAAAAAATGTCGACCGGTCCTTATTAAGGTCTTTCACGACTACGGTCGTAAAGACCTTCTAGCAATTCTTCTGATTATTATTATTCTTCATCCGCCACAAATTCATATTTTTTGTTTCGCGACATATCATTTTGATACTTAAGGTAGTATATCGGTCATGAAAAACAAATTTCAAATTTAGTCCGTTAAGCGAAACTATTTATAGTTACGGAGTTATCTCCCCTTACACCATAAAGTTTGTTGGTACATCTCCTCCTAAACTACAATACAAATAGAAAAAGTAAGGCATGCAAAGTGATGAGGGACTAATAAAGGTGCTTTATGGACCCTTTTCATAAATGTTAAACCACTTCCTGTTAATGATTTTAAGGGTCGAAAAGTGTCGCGACATAATAAATTGCTCAAAATGCAATTTCAAGGTTAACTACATATTATGATCTATTTTTCAGATACTTTTCCATATTTGAGTCAGGTTTTTTGTGTGCTAAACAGTTGTCCAATGTCTAATCTACCTATTTAAACCAAAAAATGAAAAAAATGGCTAAATTATTTGACGCGAATGGATTTTTAAGAAATTTACACCGGTATTAGGTACGGAGTAACCGTATGACCTTGACTGACTTTTCAAGGTCAAATCAACTTAATGACACTTTTCCAACACTTTTTTACTATTTAAGGGTCTTAGATATAAAAAATGAAAAAAATGAAAATTTATCCCCCCTTTTTCCCAAAAATGTGAAATTTGACATTTTTTCACTAAAAGTGGTCAAAACATGTTAATTGTACTACTTTTAATCATTTATAGTCAAAATCAGATGAAAAAATGTCGACCGGTCCTTATTAAGGTCTTTCACGACTACGGTCGTAAAGACCTTCTAGCAATTCTTCTGATTATTATTATTCTTCATCCGCCACAAATTCATATTTTTTGTTTCGCGACATATCATTTTGATACTTAAGGTAGTATATCGGTCATGAAAAACAAATTTCAAATTTAGTCCGTTAAGCGAAACTATTTATAGTTACGGAGTTATCTCCCCTTACACCATAAAGTTTGTTGGTACATCTCCTCCTAAACTACAATACAAATAGAAAAAGTAAGGCATGCAAAGTGATGAGGGACTAATAAAGGTGCTTTATGGAACCTTTTCATAAATGTTAAACCACTTCCTGTTAATGATTTTAAGGGTCGAAAAGTGTCGCGACATAATAAATTGCTCAAAATGCAATTTCAAGGTTAACTACATATTATGATCTATTTTTCAGATACTTTTCCATATTTGAGTCAGGTTTTTTGTGTGCTAAACAGTTGTCCAATGTCTAATCTACCTATTTAAACCAAAAAATGAAAAAAATGGCTAAATTATTTGACGCGAATGGATTTTTAAGAAATTTACACCGGTATTAGGTACGGAGTAACCGTATGACCTTGACTGACTTTTCAAGGTCAAATCAACTTAATGACACTTTTCCAACACTTTTTTACTATTTAAGGGTCTAAGATATAAAAAATGAAAAAAATGAAAATTTATCCCCCCTTTTTCCCAAAAATGTGAAATTTGACATTTTTTCACTAAAAGTGGTCAAAACATGTTAATTGTACTACTTTTAATCATTTATAGTCAAAATCAGATGAAAAAATGTCGACCGGTCCTTATTAAGGTCTTTCACGACTACGGTCGTAAAGACCTTCTAGCAATTCTTCTGATTATTATTATTCTTCATCCGCCACAAATTCATATTTTTTGTTTCGCGACATATCATTTTGATACTTAAGGTAGTATATCGGTCATGAAAAACAAATTTCAAATTTAGTCCGTTAAGCGAAACTATTTATAGTTACGGAGTTATCTCCCCTTACACCATAAAGTTTGTTGGTACATCTCCTCCTAAACTACAATACAAATAGAAAAAGTAAGGCATGCAAAGTTATGAGGGACTAATAAAGGTGCTTTATGGAACCTTTTCATAAATGTTAAACCACTTCCTGTTAATGATTTTAAGGGTCGAAAAGTGTCGCGACATAATAAATTGCTCAAAATGCAATTTCAAGGTTAACTACATATTATGATCTATTTTTCAGATACTTTTCCATATTTGAGTCAGGTTTTTTGTGTGCTAAACAGTTGTCCAATGTCTAATCTACCTATTTAAACCAAAAAATGAAAAAAAATGGCTAAATTATTTGACGCGAATGGATTTTTAAGAAATTTACACCGGTATTAGGTACGGAGTAACCGTATGACCTTGACTGACTTTTCAAGGTCAAATCAACTTAATGACACTTTTCCAACACTTTTTTACTATTTAAGGGTCTTAGATATAAAAAATGAAAAAAATGAAAATTTATCCCCCCTTTTTCCCAAAAATGTGAAATTTGACATTTTTTCACTAAAAGTGGTCAAAACATGTTAATTGTACTACTTTTAATCATTTATAGTCAAAATCAGATGAAAAAATGTCGACCGGTCCTTATTAAGGTCTTTCACGACTACGGTCGTAAAGACCTTCTAGCAATTCTTCTGATTATTATTATTCTTCATCCGCCACAAATTCATATTTTTTGTTTCGCGACATATCATTTTGATACTTAAGGTAGTATATCGGTCATGAAAAACAAATTTCAAATTTAGTCCGTTAAGCGAAACTATTTATAGTTACGGAGTTATCTCCCCTTACACCATAAAGTTTGTTGGTACATCTCCTCCTAAACTACAATACAAATAGAAAAAGTAAGGCATGCAAAGTTATGAGGGACTAATAAAGGTGCTTTATGGAACCTTTTCATAAATGTTAAACCACTTCCTGTTAATGATTTTAAGGGTCGAAAAGTGTCGCGACATAATAAATTGCTCAAAATGCAATTTCAAGGTTAACTACATATTATGATCTATTTTTCAGATACTTTTCCATATTTGAGTCAGGTTTTTTGTGTGCTAAACAGTTGTCCAATGTCTAATCTACCTATTTAAACCAAAAAATGAAAAAAAATGGCTAAATTATTTGACGCGAATGGATTTTTAAGAAATTTACACCGGTATTAGGTACGGAGTAACCGTATGACCTTGACTGACTTTTCAAGGTCAAATCAACTTAATGACACTTTTCCAACACTTTTTTACTATTTAAGGGTCTTAGATATAAAAAATGAAAAAAATGAAAATTTATCCCCCCTTTTTCCCAAAAATGTGAAATTTGACATTTTTTCACTAAAAGTGGTCAAAACATGTTAATTGTACTACTTTTAATCATTTATAGTCAAAATCAGATGAAAAAATGTCGACCGGTCCTTATTAAGGTCTTTCACGACTACGGTCGTAAAGACCTTCTAGCAATTCTTCTGATTATTATTATTCTTCATCCGCCACAAATTCATATTTTTTGTTTCGCGACATATCATTTTGATACTTAAGGTAGTATATCGGTCATGAAAAACAAATTTCAAATTTAGTCCGTTAAGCGAAACTATTTATAGTTACGGAGTTATCTCCCCTTACACCATAAAGTTTGTTGGTACATCTCCTCCTAAACTACAATACAAATAGAAAAAGTAAGGCATGCAAAGTGATGAGGGACTAATAAAGGTGCTTTATGGAACCTTTTCATAAATGTTAAACCACTTCCTGTTAATGATTTTAAGGGTCGAAAAGTGTCGCGACATAATAAATTGCTCAAAATGCAATTTCAAGGTTAACTACATATTATGATCTATTTTTCAGATACTTTTCCATATTTGAGTCAGGTTTTTTGTGTGCTAAACAGTTGTCCAATGTCTAATCTACCTATTTAAACCAAAAAATGAAAAAAATGGCTAAATTATTTGACGCGAATGGATTTTTAAGAAATTTACACCGGTATTAGGTACGGAGTAACCGTATGACCTTGACTGACTTTTCAAGGTCAAATCAACTTAATGACACTTTTCCAACACTTTTTTACTATTTAAGGGTCTTAGATATAAAAAATGAAAAAAATGAAAATTTATCCCCCCTTTTTCCCAAAAATGTGAAATTTGACATTTTTTCACTAAAAGTGGTCAAAACATGTTAATTGTACTACTTTTAATCATTTATAGTCAAAATCAGATGAAAAAATGTCGACCGGTCCTTATTAAGGTCTTTCACGACTACGGTCGTAAAGACCTTCTAGCAATTCTTCTGATTATTATTATTCTTCATCCGCCACAAATTCATATTTTTTGTTTCGCGACATATCATTTTGATACTTAAGGTAGTATATCGGTCATGAAAAACAAATTTCAAATTTAGTCCGTTAAGCGAAACTATTTATAGTTACGGAGTTATCTCCCCTTACACCATAAAGTTTGTTGGTACATCTCCTCCTAAACTACAATACAAATAGAAAAAGTAAGGCATGCAAAGTGATGAGGGACTAATAAAGGTGCTTTATGGAACCTTTTCATAAATGTTAAACCACTTCCTGTTAATGATTTTAAGGGTCGAAAAGTGTCGCGACATAATAAATTGCTCAAAATGCAATTTCAAGGTTAACTACATATTATGATCTATTTTTCAGATACTTTTCCATATTTGAGTCAGGTTTTTTGTGTGCTAAACAGTTGTCCAATGTCTAATCTACCTATTTAAACCAAAAAATGAAAAAAATGGCTAAATTATTTGACGCGAATGGATTTTTAAGAAATTTACACCGGTATTAGGTACGGAGTAACCGTATGACCTTGACTGACTTTTCAAGGTCAAATCAACTTAATGACACTTTTCCAACACTTTTTTACTATTTAAGGGTCTTAGATATAAAAAATGAAAAAAATGAAAATTTATCCCCCCTTTTTCCCAAAAATGTGAAATTTGACATTTTTTCACTAAAAGTGGTCAAAACATGTTAATTGTACTACTTTTAATCATTTATAGTCAAAATCAGATGAAAAAATGTCGACCGGTCCTTATTAAGGTCTTTCACGACTACGGTCGTAAAGACCTTCTAGCAATTCTTCTGATTATTATTATTCTTCATCCGCCACAAATTCATATTTTTTGTTTCGCGACATATCATTTTGATACTTAAGGTAGTATATCGGTCATGAAAAACAAATTTCAAATTTAGTCCGTTAAGCGAAACTATTTATAGTTACGGAGTTATCTCCCCTTACACCATAAAGTTTGTTGGTACATCTCCTCCTAAACTACAATACAAATAGAAAAAGTAAGGCATGCAAAGTGATGAGGGACTAATAAAGGTGCTTTATGGAACCTTTTCATAAATGTTAAACCACTTCCTGTTAATGATTTTAAGGGTCGAAAAGTGTCGCGACATAATAAATTGCTCAAAATGCAATTTCAAGGTTAACTACATATTATGATCTATTTTTCAGATACTTTTCCATATTTGAGTCAGGTTTTTTGTGTGCTAAACAGTTGTCCAATGTCTAATCTACCTATTTAAACCAAAAAATGAAAAAAATGGCTAAATTATTTGACGCGAATGGATTTTTAAGAAATTTACACCGGTATTAGGTACGGAGTAACCGTATGACCTTGACTGACTTTTCAAGGTCAAATCAACTTAATGACACTTTTCCAACACTTTTTTACTATTTAAGGGTCTTAGATATAAAAAATGAAAAAAATGAAAATTTATCCCCCCTTTTTCCCAAAAATGTGAAATTTGACATTTTTTCACTAAAAGTGGTCAAAACATGTTAATTGTACTACTTTTAATCATTTATAGTCAAAATCAGATGAAAAAATGTCGACCGGTCCTTATTAAGGTCTTTCACGACTACGGTCGTAAAGACCTTCTAGCAATTCTTCTGATTATTATTATTCTTCATCCGCCACAAATTCATATTTTTTGTTTCGCGACATATCATTTTGATACTTAAGGTAGTATATCGGTCATGAAAAACAAATTTCAAATTTAGTCCGTTAAGCGAAACTATTTATAGTTACGGAGTTATCTCCCCTTACACCATAAAGTTTGTTGGTACATCTCCTCCTAAACTACAATACAAATAGAAAAAGTAAGGCATGCAAAGTGATGAGGGACTAATAAAGGTGCTTTATGGAACCTTTTCATAAATGTTAAACCACTTCCTGTTAATGATTTTAAGGGTCGAAAAGTGTCGCGACATAATAAATTGCTCAAAATGCAATTTCAAGGTTAACTACATATTATGATCTATTTTTCAGATACTTTTCCATATTTGAGTCAGGTTTTTTGTGTGCTAAACAGTTGTCCAATGTCTAATCTACCTATTTAAACCAAAAAATGAAAAAATGGCTAAATTATTTGACGCGAATGGATTTTTAAGAATTTTACACCGGTATTAGGTACGGAGTAACCGTATGACCTTGACTGACTTTTCAAGGTCAAATCAACTTAATGACACTTTTCCAACACTTTTTTACTATTTAAGGGTCTTAGATATAAAAAATGAAAAAAATGAAAATTTATCCCCCCTTTTTCCCAAAAATGTGAAATTTGACATTTTTTCACTAAAAGTGGTCAAAACATGTTAATTGTACTACTTTTAATCATTTATAGTCAAAATCAGATGAAAAAATGTCGACCGGTCCTTATTAAGGTCTTTCACGACTACGGTCGTAAAGACCTTCTAGCAATTCTTCTGATTATTATTATTCTTCATCCGCCACAAATTCATATTTTTTGTTTCGCGACATATCATTTTGATACTTAAGGTAGTATATCGGTCATGAAAAACAAATTTCAAATTTAGTCCGTTAAGCGAAACTATTTATAGTTACGGAGTTATCTCCCCTTACACCATAAAGTTTGTTGGTACATCTCCTCCTAAACTACAATACAAATAGAAAAAGTAAGGCATGCAAAGTGATGAGGGACTAATAAAGGTGCTTTATGGAACCTTTTCATAAATGTTAAACCACTTCCTGTTAATGATTTTAAGGGTCGAAAAGTGTCGCGACATAATAAATTGCTCAAAATGCAATTTCAAGGTTAACTACATATTATGATCTATTTTTCAGATACTTTTCCATATTTGAGTCAGGTTTCTTTGTGTGCTAAACAGTTGTCCAATGTCTAATCTACCTATTTAAACCAAAAAATGAAAAAAAATGGCTAAATTATTTGACGCGAATGGATTTTTAAGAAATTTACACCGGTATTAGGTACGGAGTAACCGTATGACCTTGACTGACTTTTCAAGGTCAAATCAACTTAATGACACTTTTCCAACACTTTTTTACTATTTAAGGGTCTTAGATATAAAAAATGAAAAAAATGAAAATTTATCCCCCCTTTTTCCAAAAATGTGAAATTTGACATTTTTTCACTAAAAGTGGTCAAAACATGTTAATTGCTACTACTTTTAATCATTTATAGTCAAAATCAGATGAAAAAATGTCGACCGGTCCTTATTAAGGTCTTTCACGACTACGGTCGTAAAGACCTTCTAGCAATTCTTCTGATTATTAATTATTCTTCATCCGCCACAAATTCATATTTTTTGTTTCGCGACATATCATTTTGATACTTAAGGTAGTATATCGGTCATGAAAAACAAATTTCAAATTTAGTCCGTTAAGCGAAACTATTTATAGTTACGGAGTTATCTCCCCTTACACCATAAAGTTTGTTGGTACATCTCCTCCTAAACTACAATACAAATAGAAAAAGTAAGGCATGCAAAGTGATGAGGGACTAATAAAGGTGCTTTATGGAACCTTTTCATAAATGTTAAACCACTTCCTGTTAATGATTTTAAGGGTCGAAAAGTGTCGCGACATAATAAATTGCTCAAAATGCAATTTCAAGGTTAACTACATATTATGATCTATTTTTCAGATACTTTTCCATATTTGAGTCAGGTTTTTTGTGTGCTAAACAGTTGTCCAATGTCTAATCTACCTATTTAAACCAAAAAATGAAAAAAATGGCTAAATTATTGACGCGAATGATTTTAAGAAATTTACACCGGTATTAGGTACGGAGTAACCGTATGACCTTGACTGACTTTTCAAGGTCAAATCAACTTAAATGACACTTTTCCAACACTTTTTTACTATTTAAGGGTCTTAGATATAAAAAATGAAAAAAATGAAAATTTATCCCCCCTTTTTCCCAAAAATGTGAAATTTGACATTTTTTCACTAAAAGTGGTCAAAACATGTTAATTGTACTACTTTTAATCATTTATAGTCAAAATCAGATGAAAAAATGTCGACCGGTCCTTATTAAGGTCTTTCACGACTACGGTCGTAAAGACCTTCTAGCAATTCTTCTGATTATTATTATTCTTCATCCGCCACAAATTCATATTTTTGTTTCGCGACATATCATTTTGATACTTAAGGTAGTATATCGGTCATGAAAAACAAATTTCAAATTTAGTCCGTTAAGCGAAACTATTTATAGTTACGGAGTTATCTCCCCTTACACCATAAAGTTTGTTGGTACATCTCCTCCTAAACTACAATACAAATAGAAAAAGTAAGGCATGCAAAGTGATGAGGGACTAATAAAGGTGCTTTATGGAACCTTTTCATAAATGTTAAACCACTTCCTGTTAATGATTTTAAGGGTCGAAAAGTGTCGCGACATAATAAATTGCTCAAAATGCAATTTCAAGGTTAACTACATATTATGATCTATTTTTCAGATACTTTTCCATATTTGAGTCAGGTTTTTTGTGTGCTAAACAGTTGTCCAATGTCTAATCTACCTATTTAAACCAAAAATGAAAAAAATGGCTAAAATTATTTGACGCGAATGGATTTTTAAGAAATTTACCACCGGTATTAGGTACGGAGTAACCGTATGACCTTGACTGACTTTTCAAGGTCAAATCAACTTAATGACACTTTTCCAACACTTTTTTACTATTTAAGGGTCTTAGATATAAAAAATGAAAAAAATGAAAATTTATCCCCCCTTTTTCCCAAAAATGTGAAATTTGACATTTTTTTCACTAAAAGTGGTCAAAACATGTTAATTGTACTACTTTTAATCATTTATAGTCAAAATCAGATGAAAAATGTCGACCGGTCCTTATTAAGTCTTTCACGACTACGGTCGTAAAGACCTTTTCTTAGCAATTTCTTCTGATTATTATTATTCTTCATCCGCCACAAATTCATATTTTTTGTTTCGCGACATATCATTTTGATACTTAAGGTAGTATATCGGTCATGAAAAACAAATTTCAAATTTAGTCCGTTAAGCGAAACTATTTATAGTTACGGAGTTATCTCCCCTTACACCATAAAGTTTGTTGGTACATCTCCTCCTAAACTACAATACAAATAGAAAAAGTAAGGCATGCAAAGTGATGAGGGACTAATAAAGGTGCTTTATGGAACCTTTTCATAAATGTTAAACCACTTCCTGTTAATGATTTTAAGGGTCGAAAAGTGTCGCGACATAATAAATTGCTCAAAATGCAATTTCAAGGTTAACTACATATTATGATCTATTTTTCAGATACTTTTCCATATTTGAGTCAGGTTTTTTGTGTGCTAAACAGTTGTCCAATGTCTAATCTACTATTTAAACCAAAAAATGAAAAAAATGGCTAAATTATTTGACGCGAATGGATTTTTAAGAAATTTACACCGGTATTAGGTACGGAGTAACCGTATGACCTTGACTGACTTTTCAGGTCAAATCAACTTAATGACACTTTTCCAACACTTTTTTACTCATTTAAGGGTCTTAGATATAAAAAATGAAAAAAATGAAAATTTATCCCCCCTTTTTCCCAAAAAATGTGAAATTTGAACATTTTTTCACTAAAAGTGGTCAAAACATGTTAATTGTACTACTTTTAAATCATTTATAGTCAAAATCAGATGAAAAAATGTCGACCGGTCCTTATTAAGGTCTTCACGACTACGGTCGTAAAGACCTTCTAGCAATTCTTCTGATTATTATTATTCTTCATCCGCCACAAATTCATATTTTTTGTTTCGCGACATATCATTTTGATACTTAAGGTAGTATATCGGTCAGAAAAACAAATTTCAATTTAGTCCGTTAAGCGAAACTATTTATAGTTACGGAGTTATCTCCCCTTACACCATAAAGTTTGTTGGTACATCTCCTCCTAAACTACAATACAAATAGAAAAAGTAAGGCATGCAAAGTGATGAGGGACTAATAAAGGTGCTTTATGGAACCTTTTCATAAATGTTAAACCACTTCCTGTTAATGATTTTAAGGGTCGAAAAGTGTCGCGACATAATAAATTGCTCAAAATGCAATTTCAAGGTTAACTACATATTATGATCTATTTTTCAGATACTTTTCCATATTTGAGTCAGGTTTTTTGTGTGCTAAACAGTTGTCCAATGTCTAATCTACCTATTTAAACCAAAAAATGAAAAAAATGGCTAAATTATTTGACGCGAATGGATTTTTAAGAAATTTACACCGGTATTAGGTACGGAGTAACCGTATGACCTTGACTGACTTTTCAAGGTCAAATCAACTTAATGACACTTTTCCAACACTTTTTTACTATTTAAGGGTCTTAGATATAAAAAATGAAAAAAATGAAAATTTATCCCCCCTTTTTCCCAAAAATGTGAAATTTGACATTTTTTCACTAAAAGTGGTCAAAACATGTTAATTGTACTACTTTTAATCATTTATAGTCAAAATCAGATGAAAAAATGTCGACCGGTCCTTATTAAGGTCTTTCACGACTACGGTCGTAAAGACCTTCTAGCAATTCTTCTGATTATTATTATTCTTCATCCGCCACAAATTCATATTTTTTGTTTCGCGACATATCATTTTGATACTTAAGGTAGTATATCGGTCATGAAAAACAAATTTCAAATTTAGTCCGTTAAGCGAAACTATTTATAGTTACGGAGTTATCTCCCCTTACACCATAAAGTTTGTTGGTACATCTCCTCCTAAACTACAATACAAATAGAAAAAGTAAGGCATGCAAAGTGATGAGGGACTAATAAAGGTGCTTTATGGAACCTTTTCATAAATGTTAAACCACTTCCTGTTAATGATTTTAAGGGTCGAAAAGTGTCGCGACATAATAAATTGCTCAAAATGCAATTTCAAGGTTAACTACATATTATGATCTATTTTTCAGATACTTTTCCATATTTGAGTCAGGTTTTTTGTGTGCTAAACAGTTGTCCAATGTCTAATCTACCTATTTAAACCAAAAAATGAAAAAAATGGCTAAATTATTTGACGCGAATGGATTTTTAAGAAATTTACACCGGTATTAGGTACGGAGTAACCGTATGACCTTGACTGACTTTTCAAGGTCAAATCAACTTAATGACACTTTTCCAACACTTTTTTACTATTTAAGGGTCTTAGATATAAAAAATGAAAAAAATGAAAATTTATCCCCCCTTTTTCCCAAAAATGTGAAATTTGACATTTTTTCACTAAAAGTGGTCAAAACATGTTAATTGTACTACTTTTAATCATTTATAGTCAAAATCAGATGAAAAAATGTCGACCGGTCCTTATTAAGGTCTTTCACGACTACGGTCGTAAAGACCTTCTAGCAATTCTTCTGATTATTATTATTCTTCATCCGCCACAAATTCATATTTTTTGTTTCGCGACATATCATTTTGATACTTAAGGTAGTATATCGGTCATGAAAAACAAATTTCAAATTTAGTCCGTTAAGCGAAACTATTTATAGTTACGGAGTTATCTCCCCTTACACCATAAAGTTTGTTGGTACATCTCCTCCTAAACTACAATACAAATAGAAAAAGTAAGGCATGCAAAGTGATGAGGGACTAATAAAGGTGCTTTATGGAACCTTTTCATAAATGTTAAACCACTTCCTGTTAATGATTTTAAGGGTCGAAAAGTGTCGCGACATAATAAATTGCTCAAAATGCAATTTCAAGGTTAACTACATATTATGATCTATTTTTCAGATACTTTTCCATATATGAGTCAGGTTTTTTGTGTGCTAAACAGTTGTCCAATGTCTAATCTACCTATTTAAACCAAAAAATGAAAAAAATGGCTAAATTATTTGACGCGAATGGATTTTTAAGAAATTTACACCGGTATTAGGTACGGAGTAACCGTATGACCTTGACTGACTTTTCAAGGTCAAATCAACTTAATGACACTTTTCCAACACTTTTTTACTATTTAAGGGTCTTAGATATAAAAAATGAAAAAAATGAAAATTTATCCCCCCTTTTTCCCAAAAATGTGAAATTTGACATTTTTTCACTAAAAGTGGTCAAAACATGTTAATTGTACTACTTTTAATCATTTATAGTCAAAATCAGATGAAAAAATGTCGACCGGTCCTTATTAAGGTCTTTCACGACTACGGTCGTAAAGACCTTCTAGCAATTCTTCTGATTATTATTATTCTTCATCCGCCACAAATTCATATTTTTTGTTTCGCGACATATCATTTTGATACTTAAGGTAGTATATCGGTCATGAAAAACAAATTTCAAATTTAGTCCGTTAAGCGAAACTATTTATAGTTACGGAGTTATCTCCCCTTACACCATAAAGTTTGTTGGTACATCTCCTCCTAAACTACAATACAAATAGAAAAAGTAAGGCATGCAAAGTGATGAGGGACTAATAAAGGTGCTTTATGGAACCTTTTCATAAATGTTAAACCACTTCCTGTTAATGATTTTAAGGGTCGAAAAGTGTCGCGACATAATAAATTGCTCAAAATGCAATTTCAAGGTTAACTACATATTATGATCTATTTTTCAGATACTTTTCCATATTTGAGTCAGGTTTTTTGTGTGCTAAACAGTTGTCCAATGTCTAATCTACCTATTTAAACCAAAAAATGAAAAAAATGGCTAAATTATTTGACGCGAATGGATTTTTAAGAAATTTACACCGGTATTAGGTACGGAGTAACCGTATGACCTTGACTGACTTTTCAAGGTCAAATCAACTTAATGACACTTTTCCAACACTTTTTTACTATTTAAGGGTCTTAGATATAAAAAATGAAAAAAATGAAAATTTATCCCCCCTTTTTCCCAAAAATGTGAAATTTGACATTTTTTCACTAAAAGTGGTCAAAACATGTTAATTGTACTACTTTTAATCATTTATAGTCAAAATCAGATGAAAAAATGTCGACCGGTCCTTATTAAGGTCTTTCACGACTACGGTCGTAAAGACCTTCTAGCAATTCTTCTGATTATTATTATTCTTCATCCGCCACAAATTCATATTTTTTGTTTCGCGACATATCATTTTGATACTTAAGGTAGTATATCGGTCATGAAAAACAAATTTCAAATTTAGTCCGTTAAGCGAAACTATTTATAGTTACGGAGTTATCTCCCCTTACACCATAAAGTTTGTTGGTACATCTCCTCCTAAACTACAATACAAATAGAAAAAGTAAGGCATGCAAAGTGATGAGGGACTAATAAAGGTGCTTTATGGAACCTTTTCATAAATGTTAAACTACTTCCTGTTAATGATTTTAAGGGTCGAAAAGTGTCGCGACATAATAAATTGCTCAAAATGCAATTTCAAGGTTAACTACATATTATGATCTATTTTTCAGATACTTTTCCATATATGAGTCAGGTTTTTTGTGTGCTAAACAGTTGTCCAATGTCTAATCTACCTATTTAAACCAAAAAATGAAAAAAATGGCTAAATTATTTGACGCGAATGGATTTTTAAGAAATTTACACCGGTATTAGGTACGGAGTAATCGTATGACCTTGACTGACTTTTCAAGGTCAAATCAACTTAATGACACTTTTCCAACACTTTTTTACTATTTAAGGGTCTTAGATATAAAAAATGAAAAAAATGAAAATTTATCCCCCCTTTTTCCCAAAAATGTGAAATTTGACATTTTTTCACTAAAAGTGGTCAAAACATGTTAATTGTACTACTTTTAATCATTTATAGTCAAAATCAGATGAAAAAATGTCGACCGGTCCTTATTAAGGTCTTTCACGACTACGGTCGTAAAGACCTTCTAGCAATTCTTCTGATTATTATTATTCTTCATCCGCCACAAATTCATATTTTTTGTTTCGCGACATATCATTTTGATACTTAAGGTAGTATATCGGTCATGAAAAACAAATTTCAAATTTAGTCCGTTAAGCGAAACTATTTATAGTTACGGAGTTATCTCCCCTTACACCATAAAGTTTGTTGGTACATCTCCTCCTAAACTACAATACAAATAGAAAAAGTAAGGCATGCAAAGTGATGAGGGACTAATAAAGGTGCTTTATGGAACCTTTTCATAAATGTTAAACCACTTCCTGTTAATGATTTTAAGGGTCGAAAAGTGTCGCGACATAATAAATTGCTCAAAATGCAATTTCAAGGTTAACTACATATTATGATCTATTTTTCAGATACTTTTCCATATTTGAGTCGGGTTTTTTGTGTGCTAAACAGTTGTCCAATGTCTAATCTACCTATTTAAACCAAAAAATGAAAAAAATGGCTAAATTATTTGACGCGAATGGATTTTTAAGAAATTTACACCGGTATTAGGTACGGAGTAACCGTATGACCTTGACTGACTTTTCAAGGTCAAATCAACTTAATGACACTTTTCCAACACTTTTTTACTATTTAAGGGTCTTAGATATAAAAAATGAAAAAAATGAAAATTTATCCCCCCTTTTTCCCAAAAATGTGAAATTTGACATTTTTTCACTAAAAGTGGTCAAAACATGTTAATTGTACTACTTTTAATCATTTATAGTCAAAATCAGATGAAAAAATGTCGACCGGTCCTTATTAAGGTCTTTCACGACTACGGTCGTAAAGACCTTCTAGCAATTCTTCTGATTATTATTATTCTTCATCCGCCACAAATTCATATTTTTTGTTTCGCGACATATCATTTTGATACTTAAGGTAGTATATCGGTCATGAAAAACAAATTTCAAATTTAGTCCGTTAAGCGAAACTATTTATAGTTACGGAGTTATCTCCCCTTACACCATAAAGTTTGTTGGTACATCTCCTCCTAAACTACAATACAAATAGAAAAAGTAAGGCATGCAAAGTGATGAGGGACTAATAAAGGTGCTTTATGGAACCTTTTCATAAATGTTAAACCACTTCCTGTTAATGATTTTAAGGGTCGAAAAGTGTCGCGACATAATAAATTGCTCAAAATGCAATTTCAAGGTTAACTACATATTATGATCTATTTTTCAGATACTTTTCCATATATGAGTCAGGTTTTTTGTGTGCTAAACAGTTGTCCAATGTCTAATCTACCTATTTAAACCAAAAAATGAAAAAAATGGCTAAATTATTTGACGCGAATGGATTTTTAAGAAATTTACACCGGTATTAGGTACGGAGTAACCGTATGACCTTGACTGACTTTTCAAGGTCAAATCAACTTAATGACACTTTTCCAACACTTTTTTACTATTTAAGGGTCTTAGATATAAAAAATGAAAAAAATGAAAATTTATCCCCCCTTTTTCCCAAAAATGTGAAATTTGACATTTTTTCACTAAAAGTGGTCAAAACATGTTAATTGTACTACTTTTAATCATTTATAGTCAAAATCAGATGAAAAAATGTCGACCGGTCCTTATTAAGGTCTTTCACGACTACGGTCGTAAAGACCTTCTAGCAATTCTTCTGATTATTATTATTCTTCATCCGCCACAAATTCATATTTTTTGTTTCGCGACATATCATTTTGATACTTAAGGTAGTATATCGGTCATGAAAAACAAATTTCAAATTTAGTCTGTTAAGCGAAACTATTTATAGTTACGGAGTTATCTCCCCTTACACCATAAAGTTTGTTGGTACATCTCCTCCTAAACTACAATACAAATAGAAAAAGTAAGGCATGCAAAGTGATGAGGGACTAATAAAGGTGCTTTATGGAACCTTTTCATAAATGTTAAACCACTTCCTGTTAATGATTTTAAGGGTCGAAAAGTGTCGCGACATAATAAATTGCTCAAAATGCAATTTCAAGGTTAACTACATATTATGATCTATTTTTCAGATACTTTTCCATATTTGAGTCAGGTTTTTTGTGTGCTAAACAGTTGTCCAATGTCTAATCTACCTATTTAAACCAAAAAATGAAAAAAATGGCTAAATTATTTGACGCGAATGGATTTTTAAGAAATTTACACCGGTATTAGGTACGGAGTAACCGTATGACCTTGACTGACTTTTCAAGGTCAAATCAACTTAATGACACTTTTCCAACACTTTTTTACTATTTAAGGGTCTTAGATATAAAAAATTTAAAAAAATGTTTTTATTTGGATATCTTTAGTCTCTTTTTATTAGGACATGCGTAAGGAAAATTACTCCTTTGCTTAATCAGGTGTAATTGACTTTCATTGCTCAATTTTAGGTACTGGTTCAAGCAGTAAGTCATCACATAAGCGATAAAGCAAATTAAAATAAAGACCACTGAACATCTGTGAACGATATATGGTAGTTTTAAAAAGAACTATATTATTGGACAACGAAAAACAAAGGGGCGATAACTCAATCTGGTAACTAGAGACTACGTCAAAAACTATCCAAAAAATATGAATTTTTGTTTAAGTGGAAATGCCAAGACATATAATTGTTTTCTGTTTGTTTTCTGCTTGGTGTGTGATTAAAAGTAGTATCTAGTTGTTGCATCAAATAAATAATTTTTAAAAATAATATTGAAGAGAAAAAGAATTCATCTGTATTTTGTGATTAAAAATAGCTATGGGAAGGATAAACGGCCCCATTTGTACACCTAGACAACTGTTTGTTATGTATTTTATAACTCTTTTTTCAATGTATTTGTGCTTTCATTTAATACGAGTATTCTGTTTGTGAATAGTTGATTTAAACACATGATAAGAAATTGTTTCCCTTTATTATCATTTTTGAATTAGAAAATCTGTCCATTTTTAATTTTAAGTGTATATTTATACATACTTCAAGGAAAATTGACACAGAGTAATATAACAATATAACATGTCAAAACAATCTGATTTTGTTAGTTGGTTTGCAAAATTTGTATTAGCCTAATACCATTAATATTCTCATGCCGTTTTTTAGCTCACCTGGACCGAAGGTCCATGTGAGCTATTGCCATCACTTGGCGTCTGTCGTCGTCGTCTGTCGTCGTCCGTCGTCGTCGTCGTTAACTTTTCTTTGAAAATCTTCTCCTCTGAAACGACTGAAGGGATTGCTTTGAAACTTTGCACACTTCATCTATGGGATGTCCTCTACCAAGATTGCACAAATGGTGACCGCCCTCTAAACAACATGGCCGCCGTTACTAAAAATAGACCAGGGGGGTCAGACTACTGTTTTTGGCTTGTAAATCAAAAAGTATAAGAGATAGAAGAAATCTGATGCCACGCTACTGCTTCAGCATCAAAAGCTCTACAAAAGTCTTCATTGAGTCGAAGTTGTCAGATGACCCCTTATAGGAGTTACGGCCCCTTAAAGGTGAAAAATTGCATTTTTTCATGTTTTTGGCTTATAAAATGAAAACTATGACAGATAGAAAAAAGTTGTTGCTTGCTTAAATGTTCAGCTCATGTAGCCCTTCAAAAGTCTCCATAGGGTCTTAGTTGTCAGATGACCCCTTGAAGGGGTTACAGCCCCTTAAATAACGTTTTTTTATATTTTTGGCCTATGGAATGAAAACTATAGCAGATAGAGAGAAGCTGTTGCTTGCTTAAATGATCAGCTTATTTAGTTCTACAAAAGTCTCCATAGGGTCGAAGTTGTCAGATGTCCCCTTATAGGGGTTTCGGCCCCTAAAATGATGTTTTTTCATGTTTTTGGCCTGTAGAATGAAAACTATAGCAGATAGAGAAAAGCTGTTGCTTGCTTAAATGTTGAGTTCATTTAGCTCTACAATATTTACATAGGGTGATAGTTGTCAGATTACCCCTTATAGGGATTACGACCCTTAAAATAACGTTTTTTCATGTTTTTGGCCTTTAAAATGAAAACTATTACAGATAGAGAAAAGCATTTTCTTGCTTACACATTCAGCTCATTTAGCTCTAGATAAGTTTTTATAGGGTCGACATCAAGACCAGGTGAGCGATTCAGGCTCCTGGGAGCCTCTTGTTCAAAGTATTGAACTAGACTATTTTAAATAGTAGTTGCTAAACTTATTTGATTAGCCGCTTTTTAAATCCGATTATTAGGAGTAGGCTCCTAAGGGACTGAAGAGAACTGATATGTTCGTAGCGAAAGCATTTATCTTTTAACATGAATGGAAAACTAATTAACATTACTAATGTCAATTTGACGCTTCGACTAACTTCAATAAAGCTTTATCAAAATGTATCGCTTAAAAATGAAGTACAAATCACGAATCAAATGATGTATGTCTGAAGAAAACGAAAAAGGAATATCATAACGAAAGACATTAACAAAAATGAGTGAGTTGGTGTTTTATTCGCTATATAGCTTATTTAAAGGTCATGAACATGAAAAAGATGATAAAATGAACATGAAATGATGATGATAAATGAAAGCTGGGGGTAGGGTGGTAAACAAAGATACAGTAAATTTTGAAGACACACAGGAAAAGGGGAAATAGAAAATAATGAGATGTGGAATAAGTGTATGCAACACAACCCACAGTTAGACGGCAATTTAGAAAAACCGCAATGGACAAGGCGGGTAGGGACTATAGATTTAGCCTAAATGGTGCACTACTTGGCGTTCCAAAAGGGGCCCTTTAATGTGCATGAAGCGTGGCACTTTCCTCACACATTGGCGCACTATGGTCAGCGGTCAGGTTTTCCGTAACGGTAAACAAAGGGGCGATTAATTATTCTGGTAACCAGAAATTACGCCTAAAACTAGCCAAAAATATACTGTTGTGTCTTAGTGGTAATGCCAAGACAAATGATTGTTTCTGTTTGTTTCTGGTTTTTATGGTTAAAAGTAATATCAAGTTATTGCATTAAATATTTGTTTTTTTTTTAAATATTATTGAAAAAGTAAACTAGTAAAATTCCTTCCTATTATCTCCTATGCTTAGAAGGAGTTTTAATCCGAAGTTGTGTTACAAAAACCATTTTGGAGTGTATCCCAAATGGAACTGTAAAGAGGAATGATGTTCTTCCAACAACTATAAAGAAAACATTTACTCTTGGCTAGAATTCTTCTTATGAAATGATTTCAAATTATATCCACACCAATCACATACGGGGCCTCCAGCAGATCCTAGCTCGTCGTAAGAAGAGATAAAGGGTATTGGGATTCTAACGTCGGGTCAGTGTTCATCACAAAGAGCACCCAGGTGTGAATCCTTGGAGGCTGCGCAGGGTGGCCCTCGTCCGCGGGGGTTTTCAGTTATATAATACGGAAACCCTGACTTCTGACCCTAGTGAACCATCATGTGTGGAGAGTGCTACGCTTCATGCAAGTAAAAGACCCCTATGTGGACCGCGAAGTGGTGCACCACATAGATTATTTTTTTTCGTTCCTACCCACCTCTTCCTTTTTCCTGGAGTTCTTCAAAATTTACTATCCTTTGTTAAATAACCATCCAAATGTTTCATTTATCTTCATCATTTCATGTTCATTTTATCATCCTTTTCATGTTCATCGCCTTTGAATAACCTATATGGCGTTGCAAGGGCGTATAATGTAATTTATAGCAATTAAGCTTAAATTAACATTGAAATACAAATCACGAATCAAAAGGCGCAAGTCTGAAACAACATAACGAAAGACATTAACAATTAAAATTGCAAGTATAAAAACAAGCTCACAATGAAATATAAATCCTACAAATCCTTTAAAGATGTAAATTGGTTTACCATGTAAGCAATTTTGGCATCAAACACCTACCTTGACTGATTTAGTCATTTTATAAATTCTCCAAAGTTCTTGTATTTATCAAGAAAGCTGTTTCATTTTGTTAGCAAGATCTTTCTAGAGGTATATATCAAAATCTCCATGATAACTTTAAAATATAACTCATATCTTGTAGTGATCAGAAGTCTCTTCAAATTGTTTTGAAAGTGTACTAATGTTGCTCTTTAAAAATGAACAAAAAAATAAAATAAACATAATGTCTCTTAAACAATCAAAAAGTACAAACATCTCATAATTAACATATACATTTTACTGAGTAACGTAAAACAATTTAAACATAACAGATGAATAAAAGAATTGTAAACGTGCCTCCGTGAAAGACCTTAGCAATTGTTTACGAAACAATTGTCCTCCTAGTTATTATTATTCTTCTTCCGCCAAAATTTTTTTTTTTGTTTCGCGACATATCATTTCAATACTTAAGGTAGTAAACCGGTCATGAAAAACCAATTCAGAAATGAGTCCGCTTAGCGAAACTATTTTTTGTTACGGAGTTATCTCCCCTAACACCGTAAAGTTTCTAACCGCATCTCCTCCTAAACAACAATAAAAACACAATTACTAAAGCATGCAATGTGATAAGGAACTAATAAAGATGTGAATAGGACAATTTCATAAATTTCAGACTACTTCCTGATGAGAAAATTAGGGGTCGAAAAGTGTCGCGACATAATAAATTGCTCAAAATGCAATTTTAAGGATAACTACATATTTTGAACCATTTTTTACATAATTTTCCATATTTAAGTCGGTCTTTTTATGTGCTAACCAGTTGTCCAATGTCTATTCTACATATTTAAATAAAAAAATGACAAAAAACTGCTAAATTATTTGACACGAATGGAATTTTAAGAAATTGACACCGGTCGCATGTATGGAGTAACCGTATGACCTTGACTGACTTTTCAAGGTCAAATCAACTTAATGACACTATTCCAACACATTTCGACCATTTAAGGGTCTCAGATATAAAAAATAAAAAAAATGAAATTTATCCCCCCTTTTTTCCAAAAAATGTGAAATTTGACATTTTTTCACCAAAAATGGTCAAAACCTGTTAAATGTACTACTTTTAATCATATTTAGTCAAAATCAGATAAAAAAATGTCGACCGGTCTTTATTAAGGTCTTTCACGACTACGGTCGTAAAGACCTTCTAGCAATTCTTCTGATTATTATTATTCTTCTTCCGCCAAATTTTTTTTTTTTTGTTTCGCGACATATCATTTCAATACTTAAGGTAGTAAACCGGTCATGAAAAACCAATTCAGAAATGAGTCCGCTTAGCGAAACTATTTTTTGTTACGGAGTTATCTCCCCTAACACCGTAAAGTTTCTAACCGCATCTCCTCCTAAACAACAATAAAAACACAATTACTAAAGCATGCAATGTGATAAGGAACTAATAAAGATGTGAATAGGACAATTTCATAAATTTCAGACTACTTCCTGATGAGAAAATTAGGGGTCGAAAAGTGTCGCGACATAATAAATTGCTCAAAATGCAATTTTAAGGATAACTACATATTTTGAACCATTTTTTACATAATTTTCCATATTTAAGTCGGTCTTTTTATGTGCTAACCAGTTGTCCAATGTCTATTCTACATATTTAAATAAAAAAATGACAAAAAACTGCTAAATTATTTGACACGAATGGAATTTTAAGAAATTGACACCGGTCGCAGGTATGGAGTAACCGTATGACCTTGACTGACTTTTCAAGGTCAAATCAACTTAATGACACTATTCCAACACATTTTGACCATTTAAGGGTCTCAGATATAAAAAATAAAAAAAATGAAATTTATCCCCCCTTTTTTCCAAAAAATGTGAAATTTGACATTTTTTCACCAAAAATGGTCAAAACCTGTTAAATGTACTACTTTTAATCATATTTAGTCAAAATCAGATAAAAAAATGTCGACCGGTCTTTATTAAGGTCTTTCACGACTACGGTCGTAAAGACCTTCTAGCAATTCTTCTGATTATTATTATTCTTCTTCCGCCAAAATTTTTTTTTTTGTTTCGCGACATATCATTTCAATACTTAAGGTAGTAAACCGGTCATGAAAAACCAATTCAGAAATGAGTCCGCTTAGCGAAACTATTTTTTGTTACGGAGTTATCTCCCCTAACACCGTAAAGTTTCTAACCGCATCTCCTCCTAAACAACAATAAAAACACAATTACTAAAGCATGCAATGTGATAAGGAACTAATAAAGATGTGAATAGGACAATTTCATAAATTTCAGACTACTTCCTGATGAGAAAATTAGGGGTCGAAAAGTGTCGCGACATAATAAATTGCTCAAAATGCAATTTTAAGGATAACTACATATTTTGAACCATTTTTTACATAATTTTCCATATTTAAGTCGGTCTTTTTATGTGCTAACCAGTTGTCCAATGTCTATTCTACATATTTAAATAAAAAAATGACAAAAAACTGCTAAATTATTTGACACGAATGGAATTTTAAGAAATTGACACCGGTCGCAGGTATGGAGTAACCGTATGACCTTGACTGACTTTTCAAGGTCAAATCAACTTAATGACACTATTCCAACACATTTTGACCATTTAAGGGTCTCAGATATAAAAAATAAAAAAAATGAAATTTATCCCCCCTTTTTTCCAAAAAATGTGAAATTTGACATTTTTTCACCAAAAATGGTCAAAACCTGTTAAATGTACTACTTTTAATCATATTTAGTCAAAATCAGATAAAAAAATGTCGACCGGTCTTTATTAAGGTCTTTCACGACTACGGTCGTAAAGACCTTCTAGCAATTCTTCTGATTATTATTATTCTTCTTCCGCCAAAATTTTTTTTTTTTGTTTCGCGACATATCATTTCAATACTTAAGGTAGTAAACCGGTCATGAAAAACCAATTCAGAAATGAGTCCGCTTAGCGAAACTATTTTTTGTTACGGAGTTATCTCCCCTAACACCGTAAAGTTTCTAACCGCATCTCCTAAACAACAATAAAAACACAATTACTAAAGCATGCAATGTGATAAGGAACTAATAAAGATGTGAATAGGACAATTTCATAAATTTCAGACTACTTCCTGATGAGAAAATTAGGGGTCGAAAAGTGTCGCGACATAATAAATTGCTCAAAATGCAATTTTAAGGATAACTACATATTTTGAACCATTTTTTACATAATTTTCCATATTTAAGTCGGTCTTTTTATGTGCTAACCAGTTGTCCAATGTCTATTCTACATATTTAAATAAAAAAATGACAAAAAACTGCTAAATTATTTGACACGAATGGAATTTTAAGAAATTGACACCGGTCGCAGGTATGGAGTAACCGTATGACCTTGACTGACTTTTCAAGGTCAAATCAACTTAATGACACTATTCCAACACATTTTGACCATTTAAGGGTCTCAGATATAAAAAATAAAAAAAATGAAATTTATCCCCCCTTTTTTCCAAAAAATGTGAAATTTGACATTTTTTCACCAAAAATGGTCAAAACCTGTTAAATGTACTACTTTTAATCATATTTAGTCAAAATCAGATAAAAAAATGTCGACCGGTCTTTATTAAGGTCTTTCACGACTACGGTCGTAAAGACCTTCTAGCAATTCTTCTGATTATTATTATTCTTCTTCCGCCAAAATTTTTTTTTTTTGTTTCGCGACATATCATTTCAATACTTAAGGTAGTAAACCGGTCATGAAAAACCAATTCAGAAATGAGTCCGCTTAGCGAAACTATTTTTTGTTACGGAGTTATCTCCCCTAACACCGTAAAGTTTCTAACCGCATCTCCTCCTAAACAACAATAAAAACACAATTACTAAAGCATGCAATGTGATAAGGAACTAATAAAGATGTGAATAGGACAATTTCATAAATTTCAGACTACTTCCTGATGAGAAAATTAGGGGTCGAAAAGTGTCGCGACATAATAAATTGCTCAAAATGCAATTTTAAGGATAACTACATATTTTGAACCATTTTTTACATAATTTTCCATATTTAAGTCGGTCTTTTTATGTGCTAACCAGTTGTCCAATGTCTATTCTACATATTTAAATAAAAAAATGACAAAAAACTGCTAAATTATTTGACACGAATGGAATTTTAAGAAATTGACACCGGTCGCAGGTATGGAGTAACCGTATGACCTTGACTGACTTTTCAAGGTCAAATCAACTTAATGACACTATTCCAACACATTTTGACCATTTAAGGGTCTCAGATATAAAAAATAAAAAAAATGAAATTTATCCCCCCTTTTTTCCAAAAAATGTGAAATTTGACATTTTTTCACCAAAAATGGTCAAAACCTGTTAAATGTACTACTTTTAATCATATTTAGTCAAAATCAGATAAAAAAATGTCGACCGGTCTTTATTAAGGTCTTTCACGACTACGGTCGTAAAGACCTTCTAGCAATTCTTCTGATTATTATTATTCTTCTTCCGCCAAAATTTTTTTTTTTTTGTTTCGCGACATATCATTTCAATACTTAAGGTAGTAAACCGGTCATGAAAAACCAATTCAGAAATGAGTCCGCTTAGCGAAACTATTTTTTGTTACGGAGTTATCTCCCCTAACACCGTAAAGTTTCTAACCGCATCTCCTCCTAAACAACAATAAAAACACAATTACTAAAGCATGCAATGTGATAAGGAACTAATAAAGATGTGAATAGGACAATTTCATAAATTTCAGACTACTTCCTGATGAGAAAATTAGGGGTCGAAAAGTGTCGCGACATAATAAATTGCTCAAAATGCAATTTTAAGGATAACTACATATTTTGAACCATTTTTTACATAATTTTCCATATTTAAGTCGGTCTTTTTATGTGCTAACCAGTTGTCCAATGTCTATTCTACATATTTAAATAAAAAAATGACAAAAAACTGCTAAATTATTTGACACGAATGGAATTTTAAGAAATTGACACCGGTCGCAGGTATGGAGTAACCGTATGACCTTGACTGACTTTTCAAGGTCAAATCAACTTAATGACACTATTCCAACACATTTTGACCATTTAAGGGTCTCAGATATAAAAAATAAAAAAAATGAAATTTATCCCCCCTTTTTTCCAAAAAATGTGAAATTTGACATTTTTTCACCAAAAATGGTCAAAACCTGTTAAATGTACTACTTTTAATCATATTTAGTCAAAATCAGATAAAAAAATGTCGACCGGTCTTTATTAAGGTCTTTCACGACTACGGTCGTAAAGACCTTCTAGCAATTCTTCTGATTATTATTATTCTTCTTCCGCCAAAATTTTTTTTTTTTGTTTCGCGACATATCATTTCAATACTTAAGGTAGTAAACCGGTCATGAAAAACCAATTCAGAAATGAGTCCGCTTAGCGAAACTATTTTTTGTTACGGAGTTATCTCCCCTAACACCGTAAAGTTTCTAACCGCATCTCCTCCTAAACAACAATAAAAACACAATTACTAAAGCATGCAATGTGATAAGGAACTAATAAAGATGTGAATAGGACAATTTCATAAATTTCAGACTACTTCCTGATGAGAAAATTAGGGGTCGAAAAGTGTCGCGACATAATAAATTGCTCAAAATGCAATTTTAAGGATAACTACATATTTTGAACCATTTTTTACATAATTTTCCATATTTAAGTCGGTCTTTTTATGTGCTAACCAGTTGTCCAATGTCTATTCTACATATTTAAATAAAAAAATGACAAAAAACTGCTAAATTACTTGACACGAATGGAATTTTAAGAAATTGACACCGGTCGCAGGTATGGAGTAACCGTATGACCTTGACTGACTTTTCAAGGTCAAATCAACTTAATGACACTATTCCAACACATTTTGACCATTTAAGGGTCTCAGATATAAAAAATAAAAAAAATGAAATTTATCCCCCCTTTTTTCCAAAAAATGTGAAATTTGACATTTTTTCACCAAAAATGGTCAAAACCTGTTAAATGTACTACTTTTAATCATATTTAGTCAAAATCAGATAAAAAAATGTCGACCGGTCTTTATTAAGGTCTTTCACGACTACGGTCGTAAAGACCTTCTAGCAATTCTTCTGATTATTATTATTCTTCTTCCGCCAAAATTTTTTTTTTTGTTTCGCGACATATCATTTCAATACTTAAGGTAGTAAACCGGTCATGAAAAACCAATTCAGAAATGAGTCCGCTTAGCGAAACTATTTTTTGTTACGGAGTTATCTCCCCTAACACCGTAAAGTTTCTAACCGCATCTCCTCCTAAACAACAATAAAAACACAATTACTAAAGCATGCAATGTGATAAGGAACTAATAAAGATGTGAATAGGACAATTTCATAAATTTCAGACTACTTCCTGATGAGAAAATTAGGGGTCGAAAAGTGTCGCGACATAATAAATTGCTCAAAATGCAATTTTAAGGATAACTACATATTTTGAACCATTTTTTACATAATTTTCCATATTTAAGTCGGTCTTTTTATGTGCTAACCAGTTGTCCAATGTCTATTCTACATATTTAAATAAAAAAATGACAAAAAACTGCTAAATTATTTGACACGAATGGAATTTTAAGAAATTGACACCGGTCGCAGGTATGGAGTAACCGTATGACCTTGACTGACTTTTCAAGGTCAAATCAACTTAATGACACTATTCCAACACATTTTGACCATTTAAGGGTCTCAGATATAAAAAATAAAAAAAATGAAATTTATCCCCCCTTTTTTCCAAAAAATGTGAAATTTGACATTTTTTCACCAAAAATGGTCAAAACCTGTTAAATGTACTACTTTTAATCATATTTAGTCAAAATCAGATAAAAAAATGTCGACCGGTCTTTATTAAGGTCTTTCACGACTACGGTCGTAAAGACCTTCTAGCAATTCTTCTGATTATTATTATTCTTCTTCCGCCAAAATTTTTTTTTTTTTGTTTCGCGACATATCATTTCAATACTTAAGGTAGTAAACCGGTCATGAAAAACCAATTCAGAAATGAGTCCGCTTAGCGAAACTATTTTTTGTTACGGAGTTATCTCCCCTAACACCGTAAAGTTTCTAACCGCATCTCCTCCTAAACAACAATAAAAACACAATTACTAAAGCATGCAATGTGATAAGGAACTAATAAAGATGTGAATAGGACAATTTCATAAATCTCAGACTACTTCCTGATGAGAAAATTAGGGGTCGAAAAGTGTCGCGACATAATAAATTGCTCAAAATGCAATTTTAAGGATAACTACATATTTTGAACCATTTTTTACATAATTTTCCATATTTAAGTCGGTCTTTTTATGTGCTAACCAGTTGTCCAATGTCTATTCTACATATTTAAATAAAAAAATGACAAAAAACTGCTAAATTATTTGACACGAATGGAATTTTAAGAAATTGACACCCGTCGCAGGTATGGAGTAACCGTATGACCTTGACTGACTTTTCAAGGTCAAATCAACTTAATGACACTATTCCAACACATTTTGACCATTTAAGGGTCTCAGATATAAAAAATAAAAAAAATGAAATTTATCCCCCCTTTTTTCCAAAAAATGTGAAATTTGACATTTTTTCACCAAAAATGGTCAAAACCTGTTAAATGTACTACTTTTAATCATATTTAGTCAAAATCAGATAAAAAAATGTCGACCGGTCTTTATTAAGGTCTTTCACGACTACGGTCGTAAAGACCTTCTAGCAATTCTTCTGATTATTATTATTCTTCTTCCGCCAAAATTTTTTTTTTTTGTTTCGCGACATATCATTTCAATACTTAAGGTAGTAAACCGGTCATGAAAAACCAATTCAGAAATGAGTCCGCTTAGCGAAACTATTTTTTGTTACGGAGTTATCTCCCCTAACACCGTAAAGTTTCTAACCGCATCTCCTCCTAAACAACAATAAAAACACAATTACTAAAGCATGCAATGTGATAAGGAACTAATAAAGATGTGAATAGGACAATTTCATAAATTTCAGACTACTTCCTGATGAGAAAATTAGGGGTCGAAAAGTGTCGCGACATAATAAATTGCTCAAAATGCAATTTTAAGGATAACTACATATTTTGAACCATTTTTTACATAATTTTCCATATTTAAGTCGGTCTTTTTATGTGCTAACCAGTTGTCCAATGTCTATTCTACATATTTAAATAAAAAAATGACAAAAAACTGCTAAATTATTTGACACGAATGGAATTTTAAGAAATTGACACCGGTCGCAGGTATGGAGTAACCGTATGACCTTGACTGACTTTTCAAGGTCAAATCAACTTAATGACACTATTCCAACACATTTTGACCATTTAAGGGTCTCAGATATAAAAAATAAAAAAAATGAAATTTATCCCCCCTTTTTTCCAAAAAATGTGAAATTTGACATTTTTTCACCAAAAATGGTCAAAACCTGTTAAATGTACTACTTTTAATCATATTTAGTCAAAATCAGATAAAAAAATGTCGACCGGTCTTTATTAAGGTCTTTCACGACTACGGTCGTAAAGACCTTCTAGCAATTCTTCTGATTATTATTATTCTTCTTCCGCCAAAATTTTTTTTTTTTTGTTTCGCGACATATCATTTCAATACTTAAGGTAGTAAACCGGTCATGAAAAACCAATTCAGAAATGAGTCCGCTTAGCGAAACTATTTTTTGTTACGGAGTTATCTCCCCTAACACCGTAAAGTTTCTAACCGCATCTCCTCCTAAACAACAATAAAAACACAATTACTAAAGCATGCAATGTGATAAGGAACTAATAAAGATGTGAATAGGACAATTTCATAAATTTCAGACTACTTCCTGATGAGAAAATTAGGGGTCGAAAAGTGTCGCGACATAATAAATTGCTCAAAATGCAATTTTAAGGATAACTACATATTTTGAACCATTTTTTACATAATTTTCCATATTTAAGTCGGTCTTTTTATGTGCTAACCAGTTGTCCAATGTCTATTCTACATATTTAAATAAAAAAATGACAAAAAACTGCTAAATTATTTGACACGAATGGAATTTTAAGAAATTGACACCGGTCGCAGGTATGGAGTAACCGTATGACCTTGACTGACTTTTCAAGGTCAAATCAACTTAATGACACTATTCCAACACATTTTGACCATTTAAGGGTCTCAGATATAAAAAATAAAAAAAATGAAATTTATCCCCCCTTTTTTCCAAAAAAATGTGAAATTTGACATTTTTTCACCAAAAATGGTCAAAACCTGTTAAATGTACTACTTTTAATCATATTTAGTCAAAATCAGATAAAAAAATGTCGACCGGTCTTTATTAAGGTCTTTCACGACTACGGTCGTAAAGACCTTCTAGCAATTCTTCTGATTATTATTATTCTTCTTCCGCCAAAATTTTTTTTTTTTTGTTTCGCGACATATCATTTCAATACTTAAGGTAGTAAACCGGTCATGAAAAACCAATTCAGAAATGAGTCCGCTTAGCGAAACTATTTTTTGTTACGGAGTTATCTCCCCTAACACCGTAAAGTTTCTAACCGCATCTCCTCCTAAACAACAATAAAAACACAATTACTAAAGCATGCAATGTGATAAGGAACTAATAAAGATGTGAATAGGACAATTTCATAAATTTCAGACTACTTCCTGATGAGAAAATTAGGGGTCGAAAAGTGTCGCGACATAATAAATTGCTCAAAATGCAATTTTAAGGATAACTACATATTTTGAACCATTTTTTACATAATTTTCCATATTTAAGTCGGTCTTTTTATGTGCTAACCAGTTGTCCAATGTCTATTCTACATATTTAAATAAAAAAATGACAAAAAACTGCTAAATTATTTGACACGAATGGAATTTTAAGAAATTGACACCGGTCGCAGGTATGGAGTAACCGTATGACCTTGACTGACTTTTCAAGGTCAAATCAACTTAATGACACTATTCCAACACATTTTGACCATTTAAGGGTCTCAGATATAAAAAATAAAAAAAATGAAATTTATCCCCCCTTTTTTCCAAAAAATGTGAAATTTGACATTTTTTCACCAAAAATGGTCAAAACCTGTTAAATGTACTACTTTTAATCATATTTAGTCAAAATCAGATAAAAAAATGTCGACCGGTCTTTATTAAGGTCTTTCACGACTACGGTCGTAAAGACCTTCTAGCAATTCTTCTGATTATTATTATTCTTCTTCCGCCAAAATTTTTTTTTTTTTGTTTCGCGACATATCATTTCAATACTTAAGGTAGTAAACCGGTCATGAAAAACCAATTCAGAAATGAGTCCGCTTAGCGAAACTATTTTTTGTTACGGAGTTATCTCCCCTAACACCGTAAAGTTTCTAACCGCATCTCCTCCTAAACAACAATAAAAACACAATTACTAAAGCATGCAATGTGATAAGGAACTAATAAAGATGTGAATAGGACAATTTCATAAATTTCAGACTACTTCCTGATGAGAAAATTAGGGGTCGAAAAGTGTCGCGACATAATAAATTGCTCAAAATGCAATTTTAAGGATAACTACATATTTTGAACCATTTTTTACATAATTTTCCATATTTAAGTCGGTCTTTTTATGTGCTAACCAGTTGTCCAATGTCTATTCTACATATTTAAATAAAAAAATGACAAAAAACTGCTAAATTATTTGACACGAATGGAATTTTAAGAAATTGACACCGGTCGCAGGTATGGAGTAACCGTATGACCTTGACTGACTTTTCAAGGTCAAATCAACTTAATGACACTATTCCAACACATTTTGACCATTTAAGGGTCTCAGATATAAAAAATAAAAAAAATGAAATTTATCCCCCCTTTTTTCCAAAAAATGTGAAATTTGACATTTTTTTCACCAAAAATGGTCAAAACCTGTTAAATGTACTACTTTTAATCATATTTAGTCAAAATCAGATAAAAAAATGTCGACCGGTCTTTATTAAGGTCTTTCACGACTACGGTCGTAAAGACCTTCTAGCAATTCTTCTGATTATTATTATTCTTCTTCCGCCAAAATTTTTTTTTTTTTGTTTCGCGACATATCATTTCAATACTTAAGGTAGTAAACCGGTCATGAAAAACCAATTCAGAAATGAGTCCGCTTAGCGAAACTATTTTTTGTTACGGAGTTATCTCCCCTAACACCGTAAAGTTTCTAACCGCATCTCCTCCTAAACAACAATAAAAACACAATTACTAAAGCATGCAATGTGATAAGGAACTAATAAAGATGTGAATAGGACAATTTCATAAATTTCAGACTACTTCCTGATGAGAAAATTAGGGGTCGAAAAGTGTCGCGACATAATAAATTGCTCAAAATGCAATTTTAAGGATAACTACATATTTTGAACCATTTTTTACATAATTTTCCATATTTAAGTCGGTCTTTTTATGTGCTAACCAGTTGTCCAATGTCTATTCTACATATTTAAATAAAAAAATGACAAAAAACTGCTAAATTATTTGACACGAATGGAATTTTAAGAAATTGACACGGTCGCAGGTATGGAGTAACCGTATGACCTTGACTGACTTTTCAAGGTCAAATCAACTTAATGACACTATTCCAACACATTTTGACCATTTAAGGGTCTCAGATATAAAAAATAAAAAAAATGAAATTTATCCCCCCTTTTTTCCCAAAAAATGTGAAATTTGACATTTTTTCACCAAAAATGGTCAAAACCTGTTAAATGTACTACTTTTAATCATATTTAGTCAAAATCAGATAAAAAAATGTCGACCGGTCTTTATTAAGGTCTTTCACGACTACGGTCGTAAAGACCTTCTAGCAATTCTTCTGATTATTATTATTCTTCTTCCGCCAAAATTTTTTTTTTTTTGTTTCGCGACATATCATTTCAATACTTAAGGTAGTAAACCGGTCATGAAAAACCAATTCAGAAATGAGTCCGCTTAGCGAAACTATTTTTTGTTACGGAGTTATCTCCCCTAACACCGTAAAGTTTCTAACCGCATCTCCTCCTAAACAACAATAAAAACACAATTACTAAAGCATGCAATGTGATAAGGAACTAATAAAGATGTGAATAGGACAATTTCATAAATTTCAGACTACTTCCTGATGAGAAAATTAGGGGTCGAAAAGTGTCGCGACATAATAAATTGCTCAAAATGCAATTTTAAGGGATAACTACATATTTTGAACCATTTTTTACATAATTTTCCATATTTAAGTCGGTCTTTTTATGTGCTAACCAGTTGTCCAATGTCTATTCTACATATTTAAATAAAAAAATGACAAAAAAACTGCTAAATTATTTGACACGAATGGAATTTTAAGAAATTGACACCGGTCGCAGGTATGGAGTAACCGTATGACCTTGACTGACTTTTCAAGGTCAAATCAACTTAATGACACTATTCCAACACATTTTGACCATTTAAGGGTCTCAGATATAAAAAATAAAAAAAATGAAATTTATCCCCCCTTTTTTCCAAAAAATGTGAAATTTGACATTTTTTCACCAAAAATGGTCAAAAACCTGTTAAATGTACTACTTTTAATCATATTTAGTCAAAATCAGATAAAAAAATGTCGACCGGTCTTTATTAAGGTCTTTCACGACTACGGTCGTAAAGACCTTCTAGCAATTCTTCTGATTATTATTATTCTTCTTCCGCCAAAATTTTTTTTTTTTTTGTTTCGCGACATATCATTTCAATACTTAAGGTAGTAAACCGGTCATGAAAAACCAATTCAGAAATGAGTCCGCTTAGCGAAACTATTTTTTGTTACGGAGTTATCTCCCTAACACCGTAAAGTTTCTAACCGCATCTCCTCCTAAACAACAATAAAAACACAATTACTAAAGCATGCAATGTGATAAGGAACTAATAAAGATGTGAATAGGACAATTTCATAAATTTCAGACTACTTCCTGATGAGAAAATTAGGGGTCGAAAAGTGTCGCGACATAATAAATTGCTCAAAATGCAATTTTAAGGATAACTACATATTTTGAACCATTTTTTACATAATTTTCCATATTTAAGTCGGTCTTTTTATGTGCTAACCAGTTGTCCAATGTCTATTCTACATATTTAAATAAAAAAATGACAAAAAACTGCTAAATTATTTGACACGAATGGAATTTTAAGAAATTGACACCGGTCGCAGGTATGGAGTAACCGTATGACCTTGACTGACTTTTCAAGGAAATCAACTTAATGACACTATTCCAACACATTTTGACCATTTAAGGGTCTCAGATATAAAAAATAAAAAAAATGAAATTTATCCCCCCTTTTTTCCAAAAAATGTGAAATTTGACATTTTTTCACCAAAAATGGTCAAAACCTGTTAAATGTACTACTTTTAATCATATTTAGTCAAAATCAGATAAAAAAATGTCGACCGGTCTTTATTAAGGTCTTTCACGACTACGGTCGTAAAGACCTTCTAGCAATTCTTCTGATTATTATTATTCTTCTTCCGCCAAAATTTTTTTTTTTTGTTTCGCGACATATCATTTCAATACTTAAGGTAGTAAACCGGTCATGAAAAACCAATTCAGAAATGAGTCCGCTTAGCGAAACTATTTTTTGTTACGGAGTTATCTCCCCTAACACCGTAAAGTTTCTAACCGCATCTCCTCCTAAACAACAATAAAAACACAATTACTAAAGCATGCAAAGTGTTAAGAAACAAATGCATTAGTTTCATTTTTTGTTTTTAATTGGATTTCTTTGGTCTCTTATTATGAAGACATGCGTAAGGAAAAATAATCCTTTTTGTAAATCTAGTGTCATTGACTTTCCATGCTCAATTTATGGTTTAGGTTAAAACAGTAAATCACAGAATCAAGAAACAAAACAAAATAAATTACAAACGGGACATTTAGGAACAGTAAACTGTATTTTTAATAGGAACTATATTATTGGACAACGAAAAACAAAGGGGCGATAATTCAATCTGGTAACCAGATACTATGCCAAAAACTATCCGAAAAATATCGAAATTATGTTATGCCAAGACATGATAGTTTTCTGTTTGTTTTCTGCCTGTTGTCTGGTTAAAAGTAATATTGAGTTATTGCATGAAATACATAATTTTTAAAAACAATATTGAAATAGAATTCATCTGAATCTTGTGATAACATGTAGCTATGGGTAAAGATAAACGATCCAAATTAGCACACCTAAACAACTGCTTGTTATGTATCTAATTACTCTGTTATCAATTTATTAATGCTTTCATTTCGTGCGAATATTCTGTTTGCAAATAGTTGATTTAAACACGTGATTAGAAATTGTTTCCCTTTATTATCATTTTTAAATTTGAAAATCTGTACTGTTTAAATCTTAAATGTATTTTTATACATACTACAAGGGAAAATGATGCCGATTAATGTTACAATATTCCATGTCATAGACCTGTATATTAAATAGATTTGCAAATTGGTGAAATCTCACAATATCTCATGCAAATAAACGAGATTTCGTTCTAAATAAACAATTTTAGATTTACAACTTTATACTGTTATTTCTCAAAAACCGTTTAAGATTTTTACATGATTCTTTTTTACAGCCATTCTTAAATGTTTTGAGAATTTAAATGTGTTAAAATAACTTTTATAACCTTTGCCACTTTGGAAGAGTATCAAAAGAGCCCATACTACCCTAGTTTTCATGAAAATACAATATTCTACAAAATTTTCGTAAAATGATCACTTTAAATTGTCATAAAAAGTTTATTCCTCATCTAAATTAAATCAAATTTTCACACAGATATTCCTTATTCTTTTTTCTGTTTAATGCAATTTATTCTGATTAAATCCATTGAAAGGCATAAAAGTAGTTAGAAAAATAAACAAACTCTCATTTATAAACCAGTGATATTTTCACTCATATACTGGACAGTTAACAAGTTGCAAATCTATTTAATATACAGGTCTATGTCCATGTCAAAACAATCTGATTTTGTTAGTAGGTTTGCAGAATGTGTAGTATGATAATACCACTAATATTCTCACGCGTTTTTTTAAGTATTGAACTAGACTAAATTCACCCAAGTTGCCGATTTTAAGCTTAGAATCGTTTCCAATCCTGAATTTATGAGTAAGTTCCCAAGGGATTGAAGAGAACAGTTATGTTCTTAGCAAAAAGGATCAACTCTGAACATGAAAGGAAAATTAATCCATATTGATAGTGTCATTTCACCGTTTCAAGTAACTGCAATAAAGCTTTATTAAAATTTTATCGCCTAGCAATGAAGTACAAATCAGGAATCAAATGACGTATGTCTGCATAAAAACGAAAAAGAACATCATAACGAAAGAAATTAACAAAAATGATTGAGATGGTGTTTTACTCCCTTGCAACGCTACATAGTTAATCTAAAGTTCATGAACATGAAAAGGATGATAAAATGAATATGAAATAATGATGATTTATGAAAGATGGGGATGGGGTGGGAAAGAAAGAAACAGTAAATTTCAAAGAACCACAGGAAAAAGGAGAGGTGGGTAGGGGCGGAAATTTAGCCTAATTGGTTCGCTACTTGGCGTGAAAAGGAGCCCTTTTACGTATATGAGGCATGGCACCCAAAACACGTTGGCGCACTATGGTTAGCGGTCATGTTTTGCGTACTAACCAGAAATGCCAAATATGAATTTTCTGTTTTAGTGGTAATGCCAAGGCAAATGATTGTTTCTGTTTGTTGTCTGGTTAAAAGTAATATCAATTAAGTTATGACATTATTTACATGATTTTTAAAAATAATACTGGAAATTAAATAAAATACATCTGAATCTTGCAATAGCCAATAGCTAAGGGTAGAAATAAATGACCCCATTTGTATATATATACAACTTCTTGGTATTTTATCACTCTTTTATCATTATATGTGTAGTGTCATTTCAAGGCGGTACGACACTTCTGTTTGCAAATAGTTGATTTTAACACATGGTAACAATTATCCCCCTTGATTATCATTTTTACAATTAATAATAATCTGTACGTTTGATTTTTTAATTGTAAATAAATACAGACGTCATGGACAAATGATTCAAAATAATGTAAGAATTTTTTTTATTCGAAGCAGCCTGATTTTGTTAGAATGTTTGCATAATTTGAAGTAGCCTTATACCATTTATATTCTAATGACAATTTTTTTCTAATATTGAAATAAACCATTTAGATTCATTCCACTACAATTATGTAGCTCCTTTGACATCTTTGAGACGGCGTAGCTACAATGCGGTCCCATTGCTCGTAACGAAACAACGTCGAAAGCGAAATCACATCGGGCGCATCTCAATCAATTAGATGCTTAACGTGGAACTAAAATATTGCTTATAGTATTTTTATGACGAGAGTAGTTCAAATTTAACGACATTAAATGGAATTTAAAAGATGTTCGTGAAAGTATCAACTTTTGAAGTATCTTGATCCTGAACTTTTTAAAAACTTTATAATAAAGTTCAGGATCAGAATATTGAAAATATGGGGTTTCTTACAATACTAAAGTCACCTTTGGCTTTAACCAAATTTATTATTGAAGACATATTATTTAGAGATACATTTGTAATTTCGAACAATCTTGAAGCTTTATTAGAGTTTGAGAAAGAAATTGTATTTGCTCCATTACGTCAGTTATGGGGCTGCATTGTAGCTCCGCCAAATCAAAGATGTCAAAGGAGCTACATTATTGTAGCTATTGTCTTCTATGCTCAGCAGGATTTTTAATCCGAAGTTTTGTTACAAAAACGATAACAGAGTGTATCCAAAATGGAACTGCAGAGAAGAATTATGTTCTTCCAACAATAATTAAAAAACATTTACTCTTGGCTTGAGTTCTTCTTATAAAATGATTTGAAATAATATCCACACAAATCCCGTGCGGACCCGGGTGGCGAATACCCCCCCCCCCCCGCCCCACCAGCAGAGCCTAGCTTGTTGTAAGAGGATACTAAGGGTCTTGGGATTCTGACGTCGGGTCAGTGCTCAGCCCAAAGAGCAACCAGGTGTGAACCCTAGGAGGCTGCATAAGTTAGCCCTCGTCAGCAGGTGTTGTCAGGTACATAATATGGAAACCCTGACCGCTGACCATAGTGGGCCATCATGTGTGGAGAGTGCCACGCTTCATACATGTGAAAAACCCCTTAGTGGACCGCCAAGTTGTGCACTGCATAGATTAAATTTTCTGCCCCTACCCATCTCTCCCTTTTTCCTGAGGTGCTTCAAAATTTACTAACCTTTGTTTCCAACCCATCCCCATATTTCATTTATCACCATCATTTCATGTTCATTTTATCATCCTTTTCATGTTCATCGCGTTTAAATAACCTATATAGCGTTGGAAGGGCGTAAAACACCAACTCGTTCAGTCATATATACCCACTAAAATGTTACTTAACTTTTTTATTTTAATAGCAATTAAGCTTAAATAAACAAGTAAACGTAAATCACGAATCAAACATGAAATGGCGTAAGTCTGAAACAACATAACGAAAGACATTAACAAATAAAATTTCAAGTATAAAAACGAACTCACAATGAGAAATAAAACCTAAAGATCTTATAAAGATGTTTATCAGTTTTCCATGTAATGTGAGCAATGATGGTATTAAACACCTACCTTGACTGATTTAGTTTTTTATAATTCTACAAAGTTCCTGCATTTATCAAGTAAGCTGTTTAGTTTTGTTAGCCAGATCTTTCTAGAGCTATTTTAGTATATGAAAATCCCCATGTGAACTTAAAAATGTGATTCATATCTTGTAGAGTTCAGAAATCTCTTCAAACTGTTTTGAAACTGTACTAATGTTGCTCTTATAAAATTGAACAAAATTATAATATAAACAGAATGTCTCTAAAACAATAAAAAAGTACGAACATTCCATAATTACGCTCAACATACACAAATTACTGAGCATTGTAAAACCATTTAAACATAACAGGTGAATAAAAAAATTGTAAACGTGTCTCCGTGAAAGACCTTAGCAATTGTTTTCGAAACAATTGTCCTCCTAGTTATTATTCTTCTTCTTCCGCCAAAAAAATTTTTTTTTGTTTCGCGACATATCATTTCAATACTTAAGGCAGTATATCGGTCATGAAAAACAAATTTAAAAATGAGTCCGCTTAGCGAAACTATTTATAGTTACGGAGTTATCTCCCCTTACACCGTAAAGTTTGTGTCTTCATCTCCTCCTAAACTACAATAAAAATAGGAAAACTAAAGCATGCAAAGTGTTAAGGGACTAATAAACAAGCTTTATGGACCAATTTCATATATTTCAAACCACTTCCTGTTTATGATTTTATGAGTCGAAAAGTGTCGCGTAGTGTCAAATTTCTCAAATTGCAGTTTTAAGAGTAACGACATATAATGATACAATTTTTACATAGTTTTCCATATTTAAGTCAGGTTTTTTTAGTTTTAAACTATTGTCTAATGTCTATTTTACCTATTAAAGCCAAAAAATGACCAAAAAATGCTAATTATTGGACGCGAAAGGATTTTTTGAAAATTTACACCGGTCTTAGATATGGAGTAACCGTATGACCTTGACTGACTTTTCAAGGTCAAATCAATTTAATGACACTATTCCAACACATTTAAACCATTTATGGGTCTCAGATATCAAAAATAAGAAAATTGAAAATTCATCCCCCCTTTTTTCCCAAAATGTGAAATTTGACATTTTTTCACAAAAAATGGTCAAAACCTGTTAAATGTACTACTTTTAATCATATTTAGTCAAAATCAGATAAAAAAATGTCGACCGGTCTTTATTAAGGTCTTTCACGACTACGGTCGTAAAGACCTTCTAGCAATTCTTATGATTATTATTATTCTTCTTCTTCCGCCAAAAAAATTTTTTTTTTGTTTCGCGACATATCATTTCAATACTTAAGGCAGTATATCGGTCATGAAAAACAAATTTAAAAATGAGTCCGCTTAGCGAAACTATTTATAGTTACGGAGTTATCTCCCCTTACACCGTAAAGTTTGTGTCTTCATCTCCTCCTAAACTACAATAAAAATAGGAAAACTAAAGCATGCAAAGTGTTAAGGGACTAATAAACAAGCTTTATGGACCAATTTCATATATTTCAAACCACTTCCTGTTTATGATTTTATGAGTCGAAAAGTGTCGCGTAGTGTCAAATTTCTCAAATTGCAGTTTTAAGAGTAACGACATATAATGATACAATTTTTACATAGTTTTCCATATTTTAGTCAGGTTTTTTTAGTTTTAAACTATTGTCTAATGTCTATTTTACCTATTAAAGCCAAAAAATGACCAAAAAAATGCTAATTATTGGACGCGAAAGGATTTTTTGAAAATTTACACCGGTCTTAGATATGGAGTAACCGTATGACCTTGACTGACTTTTCAAGGTCAAATCAATTTAATGACACTATTCCAACACATTTAAACCATTTATGGGTCTCAGATATCAAAAATAAGAAAATTGAAAATTCATCCCCCCTTTTTTCCCAAAATGTGAAATTTGACATTTTTTCACAAAAAATGGTCAAAACCTGTTAAATGTACTACTTTTAATCATATTTAGTCAAAATCAGATGAAAAAATGTCGACCGGTCTTTATTAAGGTCTTTCACGACTACGGTCGTAAAGACCTTCTAGCAATTCTTATGATTATTATTATTCTTCTTCTTCCGCCAAAAAATTTTTTTTTTTGTTTCGCGACATATCATTTCAATACTTAAGGCAGTATATTGGTCATGAAAAACAAATTTAAAAATGAGTCCGCTTAGCGAAACTATTTATAGTAACGGAGTTATCTCCCCTTACACCGTAAAGTTTGTGTCTTCATCTCCTCCTAAACTACAATAAAAATAGGAAAACTAAAGCATGCAAAGTGTTAAGGGACTAATAAACAAGCTTTATGGACCAATTTCATATATTTCAAACCACTTCCTGTTTATGATTTTATGAGTCGAAAAGTGTCGCGTAGTGTCAAATTTCTCAAATTGCAGTTTTAAGAGTAACGACATATAATGATACAATTTTTACATAGTTTTCCATATTTTAGTCAGGTTTTTTTAGTTTTAAACTATTGTCTAATGTCTATTTTACCTATTAAAGCCAAAAAATGACCAAAAAATGCTAATTATTGGACGCGAAAGGATTTTTTGAAAATTTACACCGGTCTTAGATATGGAGTAACCGTATGACCTTGACTGACTTTTCAAGGTCAAATCAATTTAATGACACTATTCCAACACATTTAAACCATTTATGGGTCTCAGATATCAAAAATAAGAAAATTGAAAATTCATCCCCCCTTTTTTCCCAAAATGTGAAATTTGACATTTTTTCACAAAAAATGGTCAAAACCTGTTAAATGTACTACTTTTAATCATATTTAGTCAAAATCAGATGAAAAAATGTCGACCGGTCTTTATTAAGGTCTTTCACGACTACGGTCGTAAAGACCTTCTAGCAATTCTTATGATTATTAAGGTCTTTCCCTTTCCAAAGGGAAGACCTTATTGATTTCGTTCTGCCTATTATTAAGGTCTTTCCCTTTCCAAAGGGAAGACCTTATTGATTTCGTTCTGCCTATTATTATTATTATTATTCTTTTTTTTCTGCCGCTCGTGAGCAAAAAGTTTTTTGACCGATCTTAACGAAATTTGGCACACTTATTCAACACTACCAGGAATCGACAAGGTTAACCCTGTGAGCGCCAACTCTTTATAATTTTGGCGCAATCGCGCAAAACGCTGTTTACCCTTGTTATCAGGTAAGCTCAGAAACGGTAATAGTTAACAAGATTCTGTTTTATGGAAATGGTAGCTTACATCCTGGTGATGATTTATCATGCAAAAAGAATGCTGTAATTTACTTCCTGGTTGCGCGCGTATGGCGCAAACTTGGCGCAAAATGTAAAAATTGTCCGATTTTGATGAAATTTGGTTTCCAGGTAGATATGAGGGTCCTGATCACGAATCTGTGGTCAAAATTTTTTTTGCGTTTACCATTGCCAAATTGGCGGTCGTCAAATGGTTTTTTGCTTATAACTCGAAAACCGTTAGAGATAGTATAGACAAAATATGAACAAAAAATGATTGTCTTGAAAAGACCTACAATTTGAGTCCAAACAGTGCATGATTCGGTTGAGCGGTTTCGAAATGGCGGCCGAAACAGGTTTTCGCGAAATACGTTTTTTGCCAATAACTTGAAAACCTTAACAGATAGTATAATAGACATGTGTATAGAAAATGACCGTCTTGACAAGACCTATCATTTAAGCCCAAGAAGTACATGTAACGGTTGACTGGTTTCAAATAGGCGGCCAAAACATTATCCAATGCATTATTTACTTGTATATAACATTTAAACGGTTACAGATAATATAGCAAGTATATATATATATTTATCAGTAATTGAAGAGCTTGACTTTAAGACAAAGGTTAAAGGTCAAAGGTCAACTTAACGGGAAAGACCTCTCATTTGTTCTCGGAACAAATGGCACTTTAATTATTATTATTATTATTATTATTCTTTTTTTTCTGCCGTTCGTGAGCAAAAAGTTTCTTGATCGATCTTAACGAAATTTGGCACACTTATTCAGCACTGCCAGGAATCGACGTAATTAAGGGCCTGACGCTAAACTATTCTTAGTTACGGCGCAATCGCGCAAAACGCTGTTTACCCTTGTGTTCAGATCTACTCTTAGATAGTAACAGATATCAAAAATCTTAACTGTGGATACTGTTTTAAGACTCCTGGAGACGAATCATCACGAAAAAAAAATTGAAATTTTTACTTCCTGGTTGCGCGCGTATGGCGCAAAGTTTGTCAAAAACGTCAAAGTTGTCCGATTTTAATGAAATTTGGTTTCCAAATAGATTTAGGAGTCTTGATTTCATATCCGGAGTAAAAAATACATTTTGGTCAATCATTTTCAAAATGGCCGCCATTGAAATTTTGTTTTCGCTATAACTCAAAAACCATAACAATTAGAAACACACAATAAATATAAAAAAATGTTTCTCTCATCGAGATCTACAAAATGAGTTCAAGGTCAAAGGTCAAATGTCAAGGTCATTATTTGTAGATTTTCAAAAAACCGAGTCTTCTTTTTCATTGGGAAATATTTCAAATACAATGTAATCTTTTTCAGAACTTTTTTACATTATATAATCTGTTGATGTCTTCTCAGTTGATCACAAATTTTTTTTGTGAAAAAATATGAAAAAATGGTGTCGCAACATGGATTTTTGTGAAAATTAGACCCTATCACTGTTCTAAGCCACTGTATGACCTTGAATGATTTTTCAAGGTCAAATCAACTTACTTTCACTATTCCAACCAGTTTCAATGATTAAAAGTTCTCAAATGTCAGAAATGACAAAGTTGACATTTCATCCCCCCTTTTTTTGAAAATTTTGAAATTTGCCATTTTTCACCAAAAAATGTTATTTTTGGGTAAATATACCTTATCTAACCATAATTAGACGATACAAACCCTAAAAATCCAGAAATTGTCCCATCTGTCCTCTTTATTAAGGTCTTTCCCTTTCCAAAGGGAAGACCTTATTGATTTCGTTCTGCCTATTATTATTATTATTAAGGTCTTTCCCTTTCCAAAGGGAAGACCTTATTGATTTCGTTCTGCCTATTATTATTATTATTATTATTATTATTATTATTCTTTTTTTTCTGCCGTTCGTGAGCAAAAAGTTTCTTGATCGATCTTAACGAAATTTGGCACACTTATTCAGCACTGCCAGGAATCGACGTGATTAAGGGCCTGACGCCAAACTATTCTTAGGTACGGCGCAATCGCGCAAAACGCTGTTTACCCTTGTGATCAGATCTCCTCCTAGATAGTAACAGATATCAAAAATCTAAACTGTGGATACTGTTCTAAGACTCCTGGCGACGAATCATCACGAAAAAAAAAATTGAAATTTTTACTTCCTGGTTGCGCGCGTATGCACAAAGTTTGTCAAAAACGTCAAAGTTGTCTGATTTTAATGAAATTTGGTTTCCAAATAGATTTAGGAGTCCTGATTTCATATCCGGAGTAAAAAATACATTTTGGTCAATCATTTTCAAAATGGCCGCCATTGAAATTTTGTATTCGCTATAACTCAAAAATCATAACAATTAGAAACACACAATAAAAATAAAAAATGTTTCTCTCATTGAGATCTACAAAATGAGTTCAAGGTCAAAGGTCAAATGTCAAGGTCATTATTTGTAGATTTTCAAAAAACCGAGTCTTCTTTTTCATTGGGAAATATTTCAAATAAAATGTAACCTTTTTCAGAACTTTTTTACATTATATAATGTGACGATGTCTTCTCAGTTGAACACAATTTTTTGGGGGGGAAAAAATATGAAAAAATGGTGTCGCAACATGGATTTTTGTGAAATTTACACCCTATCACTGTTCTAAGCCACTGTATGACCTTGACTGAATTTTCAAGGTCAAATCAACTTACTTTCACTATTTCAACCAGTTTCAATGATTAAAAGTTCTCAAATGTCAGAAATAACAAAGTTGACATTTCAGCCCCCCTTTTTTTTCGAAAATTTGGAAATTTGCCATTTTTCACCAAAAAAATTTATTTTTGGGTAAATATACCTCATTTGACCATAATTAGACGATACAAACCATAAAAGCCCAGAAATAGTCCCATCTGCCCTCTTTATTAAGGTCTTTCCCTTTCCAAAGGGAAGACCTTATTGATTTCGTTCTGCCTATTATTATTATTATTAAGGTCTTTCCCTTTCCAAAGGGAAGACCTTATTGATTTCGTTCTGCCTATTATTATTAAGGTCTTTCCCTTTCCAAAAGGAAAGACCTTATTGTATTTCTTCTGATTATTATTATTCTTCTTTTTTATCCGCCGCCAAAAAAAAAAGAAAATTACGCGACATATCTTTTTGATATTTGGTACCATTGTTCGGTCATACTCTGGCTCGCTCTGACTAACCCTGCGAAACCGATCTATTTTTAGTAACAGCGCTATGTGCGCCAAACCGAAAAACCTTGTTTCCACTTATACTTGTGAACCGAAACCGTTATCAAAAATTCAAAGTGTGGAAAATGTCATTTAACTCCTAGGAATGGTTTATCACGCAAACTTTTTTTTTCGATGAACTTCCTGGTTACATGTTTTTAACCCAAAAAGTGTCGCTATGCGCCAACAAAATTTATTTGAGAACGGTTAGTCATAGAGACTTGGGACCTTCACCAATCGTCTTAGGTGACATAAGTTGTATCCGAAAATATATATGTCAAAGGTCAAATCTCAAGTTTGAATAATTGCGTCATGACTTAATATAGGTATGTATTGCACAATATATAGTAATCCATACTTAACAATGTAATATTAAGGTAACCATATATTTTTAGAATCAATTTTGATGAAATTTGGTATTCAAGTAGATTTAAGGGTCCTGAGTACAAATCTTCGGTCAAAAAAAAAAAATTTGCGCTTTTCGCGCCAATGGCGCCAAAATGTAAAAGTTGGCCGATTTTGATGAAATTTGGTATTCAAGTAGATTTAAGGGTCCTAAGTATGAATCTGCGGTCAAAAATAAAATTTCGCGCTTTTTGCGCCAATGGCGCCAAAATGTAAAAGTTGCCCGATTTTGATGAAATTTGGTATTCAAGTAGATTTAAGGGTCCTGAGTACAAATCTTCGGTCAAAAAAAAAATTCGCGCTTTTCGCGCCAATGGCGCCAAAATGTAAAAGTTGACCGATTTTGATGAAATTTGGTATTCTTGTAGATTTAAGGGTCCTGAGTACAAATCTTCGGTCAAAAAAAAATTTCGCGCTTTTCGCGCCAATGGCGCCAAAATGTAAAAGTTGACCGATTTTGATGAAATTTGGTATTCAAGTAGATTTAAGGGTCCAGAGTACGAATCTGCGGTCAAAAAAAAAATTTCGCGCTTTTCGCGCCAAAATGTAAAAGTTGACTGATTTTGATGAAATTTGGTATTCTAGTAGATTTAAGGGTCCTGAGTACGAATCTGTGGTCAAAAATAAAATTTCGCGCTTTTCGCGCCAATGGCGCCAAAATGTAAAAGTTGGCCGATTTTGATGAAATTTGGTATTAAAGTAGATTAAAGGGTCCTGAGTACGAATCTGCGGTCAAAAATAAAATTTCGCGCCATTGGCGCCAAAATGTAAAAGTTGACCGATTTTGATGAAATTTGGTATTCAAGTAGATTTAAGGGTCCTGAGTACGAATCTGAGGTCAAAAATAAAATTTTGCGCTTTTCACGACAATGGCGCCAAATGTAAGAAATGACCGATTTTGATAAATTTTATATTCAAGTAGATTTAAGGTCTTCTAGACTGATTTTGATGAAATATTCATAGCAACTGGTATAAAAATCAAAAGCAACCATATTTTTTCTAAATGTTGAAATATCCCAAAATTGTATCATTCAGTCACTGTAATCTGTTTCTATTGTAATACACAAATGGGAAAGACCTCGCAATTGTTCTTTGAACAATTGTAATTTAATTATTATTATTTTCCTTATCCATGAACTTTTCCGAAAGGATTGCTCGTAAGTGCTTTGTTGGAGTTCTATGAAATTTTGCAGGGTAATAGAACACCAAAAGGAGTTATGCAACGTAATGTTTAAAAATTCAAAATGGCCGCCGTTTCAAAATGGCGGCTGTTCTAAAAATAGCAACAACGACTAATACTTATCTGAACATTTTGAAAATGGGTTGTGTGGGTAAATGGGGTATCCTTAGTTCAAATATGTAATCGGATTTAAGATTGGACTTACCGTTCTCATATGGCGGCCATTTTTATACCCCGCCCCCCTGGTAATTTTGTCCTGATAACTAGTTTGAGATGCTTTGACCAAAGATAATGAAACTTTGCACAGTGATTAACCTTCATTTGAAGTTTTGCAGGAAGTTTTCAGAATGTTCAAAATGGCCGCCCTTTCAAAATGGCGGCCTGTTACTAAAAATAGACAAAAAAAATAAAGTTTGTCTGATTGTCATGAAAATGGGTTATCTTGGTAAATCAGGTATGCTGAGTTCAATGGTGCAATCGAAATTTTGATCCGACTTCCGGTTTAAAAATGGCGGCCATTTTATTACATTCCCGTCCGGTTTAAATGGAAACTTTGTCCGATTTAAATGAAATTTGATTTCTAGGCATATTTTGTTGTACTGAATTGAAAGAAATACAATCCATGGCGATTTTGGGCGACTTCTGTGTTCCCAGCTAACACAAAAACATTATAAAAATGTTTTTAAAACATTTTCTTAAAAGGTCTGAAAACATTTTTTAGAAATGTTTTAAAAACATAAATTTGTGGAGTGCCAGAAATGTTTTTATAACGTTTGTGAAAACTGTTTCATAAAATGTTTTAAAAATGTTTTTCTAAAACATTTTTAATAAATATAAAAATAACATTATTTTAAATCATTACGGAAATGTTTGTACTAAATGTTTTTTACTTGTTTTTTTCGAAACATTTTATAAACATATTTTGTACTGTTTTTAAACTGTTATTAAGGTTTATTTTTATCCTTTTTTAACCATATTATCCTTAAGGGATTTGGAATACTGACTTGACAAAAGAACATAAAACCCAAGAAAGTCCACAAAGAAATGAGGGACAAACATTACAGCAAAAGATGCTGAAGTGTATATGCATAAAGCGAATTCCAATTAGAGGCATCCCCAGAAAAATCTGACTGGTCGAACCTTCTGCTTGTCACATCACCATATCAACACAAACTTCCAAATTCTTTATAGAAAAATGAGAAAACTACACGACAAGCAACTTGAAAAAGAAATAAAACACAAATTTTATGTCCACATGAATATGATAATCTTTAAAATATCATCTGTCAAGTCTTGTGGTGTTCTTTATAGTTGTTTTTATTTGTCTGAAAAATAAAAAAAATGCCAATTTATATACAAAAAGTACAAGTATCTTTATAAATGTACAATATAGATGTAGTGAACATAGAGTAACCATTAGCATGATATTGGATTAAAGTCTGATCTCGAACTAAACCTTGATCGTTAGTTGAAGATTAATTATGTGCAAATTTAAAATTATAAAAATTAACATCATTCTATCTATTATAAAACAAATTATAAAAATTAACATCATTCTATCTATTATAAAACAAATTATTCTACTTACATTTTGTTAGAGCTGTGTATCAAGATGTGTTCCCTCTCTCTTAGAGATCCAATTAATACTGATAAAGACTCCAACACACAGCATGTGGCACATCACTAACATTACAAATATCTGGTTACCATGGTGATCCTACTGATAACGATGCAAGATTATTTGCTTATCAAACATCTTGAGAAAATTAGTCACAGTATCGCTCGTGTGAAATAACATGCCATCTAAGATAATTAACAATGGAAAGAGATGTGTGTGTTTCATATTTACCATCATTCTTTATCTTTAAAAACACATTAAATACTAATAAGAAGGGAAAAAACAAACAACAAAACAATAAGAATAAATGTAAATCGGTGAAAGTAATAAAAAAACATTACTTAAAACAATAAAAAATGGACTTTAAAATAAGATGAAAACTTAGTATTTGTGTTTGTTATTTCAGAACATTTATCATTGTAATCTGTTAATCTCATTAATAATTGCATAGTATTCATAACGTTATAACTTGTCTTATTTTTTAGAGGTAAATTGTGACAAAAAACATATCAAAAACATGCTTCTAAAATGGTTTAAAATTGTTATTTAAAAACATTTTTATGCCATTCAAAACAATGTTTTAAAATTGTTATGAAAAGATGTAAACTTTTAATGTTTTAAAAATATTTTTATAACATTCCCAAAATATGTTTTTAAATCGTTATGTTAAGATTATATGGAAATGTTTTCTAAATGTTATGATAACATTTCAAAATAATGTTTTAAAATTGTTATAAAAAGATGTAAAATAAAATGTTATAAAATCATTTTTAAAACATTTAAAAAAACAGTTCAGAAAACTATTTTCAAACTGTTTTAAAGAAACGTTATTTAACCGTTTTTAAATCATTCTTAAAAAATCAAAACATTTTAAAAATGTTTTAAAGATGTTTTTTAAAAACGTTTTCTTTGGACCTCAGAAATAACCAAATAAAAATGTTTTAAAAAGGGTTCGTGCTACATGGGTTGGCATCCCAACACAATTATACCTTGTTATTATTATACTTTTTTCTTTTTCTTCCGTCAACCTGATGCACGAACTTGTCCGGCTATCTCCTCGGAAACGGTTTGACCGATCGAAATGAAACTTGGAGGGGTGATAGGTCCCAAGGTCCTACGGTGTTTTTTGCGGTTTATAATTTCAAAATGGCCGCCATTTCCAAGATGGCCGCCAAAAACCGAAAAACTATTACCTTCATTTTCTCGGAAACCACTCGATGAAATTCAACGAAACTTAATTTACATGTTCAGGAACATAATTGGAAACTTTTTGGCAAAAAAAAAATTTCGCGAGTGGCGGCCATTTTGAAAAATGGCCGAAAAACGCCGAAAAGTGTAAACATTGTCCGATTTCAATGAAACTTAGTATACAGGGTATATGGGTGATGGCGACTAACGGCGCATTGTCGGAATTTCCATATTGGTCACCATTTTCAAGATGGCCGCCGAAAATGGCAAAAAATGTTAACATTGTCCGATTTCAATGAAACTTGGTATACAGGGTATATCGGTGATGGCTACCCACGGCACATTGTTGGAATTTCCGTATTGGTCAACGTTTTCAAGATGGCCGCCGAAAATGGCGAAAAATGTTTGCATCGTCCGATTTCAACGAAACTTGGTATACAGGGTATATGGGTTATGGCGACTCACGGCGCATTGTCGGATTTTCCGTATTGGTCAACATTTTCAAAATGGTTGCCGAAAATGGCGAAAAATGTAAACATTGTCCGATTTCAACGAAACTTGGTATACAGGGTATATGGGTGACGGCGACTCACAGTGCATTGTCGGAATTCTGTTGAAGAGGACATACATTATATGAGAACGGGAGGGGACATCCCACGTTTCGGGAAACGTAAATTTTAATTATTATTATACTTTTTTCTTTTTCTTCCGTCAACCTGATGCACGAACTTGTCCGGCTATCTCCTCGGAAACGGGTGGACCGATCGATATGAAACTTGGAGGGGTGATAGGTCCCAAGGTCCTACGGTGTTTCTTGCGGTTTATAATTTCAAAATGGCCGCCATTTCCAAGATGGCCGCCAAAAATGGCGAAAAATGTAAAGATTGTCCGATTTCAACGAAACTTGGTATACAGGGTATAAGGGTGATGGCGACTGACGGCGCATTGTCGGAATTTCTGTAATGGCCGCCATTTTCAAGATGGCCACTGAAAATCGCAAAAAATGTAAACATTGTCCGATTTCAACCAAACTTGGTATACAGGGTACAAGGGTGATAGCGACTGACGGCGCATTGTCGGAATTTCTGTTATGGCCGCCATTTTCAAGATGGCCGCCGAAAATCGCGAAAAATGTAAACATTGTCCGATTTCAACTAAACTTGGTATATAGGATATATGGGTGATGGCAACTCACAGCGCATTGTCAGAATTTCTGTAATGGCTGCCATTTACAAGATGGCCGCCGAAATTCACGAAAAATGTAAACATTGTCCAATTTTAACGAAACTTGGTACACAGGGTATATGGGTGATGGCGACTCATGGCACATTGTCGGAATTTCTGTTGAAAAGAACAGACATTAAATGAGAACGGGAGGGGACATCCCACGTTTCGGGAAACGTAAATTTTAATTATTATTATTATTATTATACTTTTTTCTTTTTCTTCCGTCAACCTGATGCACGAACTTGTCCGACTATCTCCTCGGACATTTGTAAACCGATCGATTTGAAACTTGGAGGGGTGATAGGTCCCAAGGTCCTACAGTGTTTTTTGCGATTTATAATTTCAAAATGGCCGCCATTTCCAAGATGGCCGCCAAAAACCGAAAAACTATTACCTTATTTTTCTTGGAAACCACATGATGAAATTCAATGATACTTGGTATACATGTTCAGAAACATAATTGAAACTTTTTGGGCAAAAAAAAATTTTGCAAGTGGCGGCCATTTTGAAAAATGGCCGAAAAAGAGCGAAAAATGTAAACATTGTCCGATTTCAACGAAACTTGGTATAGAGGGTAAATGGGTGATGGCGATTCACGGCGCATTAATGGAATTTCCGTATTGGTCACCATTTTCAAGATGGCCGCCGAAAATGTCGAAAAATGTAAACATTGTCCGATTTCAATGAAACTTGGTATACAGGGTATATGGGTGATGGCAACTGACGGCACATTGTTGGAATTTCTGTAATGGCCGCCATTTTCAAGATGGCCGCCGAAAATCGCGAAAAATGTAAACATTGTACGATTTCAACGAAACTTGGTATACAGGATATATGGGTGATGGCGACTCACAATGTCGAAAAATTCAAAATGGCCGCCACTTCCGGTAAAAATTCAACTTGCTCCGATTTTAACGAAAATTGATATCTAGGTTTTTAAAGGATGGCGAATTGAGGCGTGAAGGCGAAAATGTCAAAAAATTCAAAATGGCCGCCACTTCCGGTAAAAATTCTACTTACTCCGATTTTAACGAAAATTGATATCTAAGCTTTATATTGGATGGCGAACAGAAAAATGTTCTTGAATAAGCCGGATATTAACAAAGAGGGGTACGTGAGGGGACATTTGTGACTCGCTTTGCGATCACAATTATACCTAGTTATTATGTCCCCCAAACGAAAGTTTGGAGACATATTGTTTTTACTCCGTTTCTTATTATGTCTCCCAAACGAAAGTTTGGAGACATATTGTTTTTACTCTGTTTCTTATTATGTCTCCCAAACGAAAGTTTGGAGACATATTGTTTTTACTCTGTTTCTTATTATTATTATTATTATTCTTTTTCTTCTTTCTCCCGCCATGAACGTGTCCGTACCGTTTCTTCAAAACGCCTCGAAGGATTTTAACGAAACATTGTAGGAAGATAGATGGGTTACTAGAGTTGCGGAGGGACTTTTAAAAAATTTCAAAATGGCTGCCGTTTCCGTGTAATTGGCGAAAGTTCATAATATAGGACATTGCAATATTTCGGTAACCTAGGTGCGTAGGAGGCTGAAATTTTGTAGGTGAATAGAGCAAAAGGAGCTCTTTAATAATACGAAAAAAAATTTTGAAGCGATATTTACGGTTTTCGAGTTATTTGCGAAATTGTGATTTTTCGGGCCCGAAAATGCCAAAATTGTCAAAATGCTTCGATTACGACAAAATTTTGTATGTATGGGTTTTAAAAGATGGCGAATCAGAATATGATATCAAAAATGGGTTCGTTTGGGAGACATTTTTGTGTTGGGCATCCCCAACACAGTCAGCACTTGTTATTATTATTATTATTATTATTCTTTTTCTTCTTTCTCCCGCAATGAACGTGTCCGTACCGTTTCTTCAAAACGCCTCGAAGGATTTTAACCAAACATTGTAGGAAGGTAGATTGGTTACTAGAGTTGCGGAGGGACTTTTAAAAAATTTCAAAATGGCTGCCGTTTCCGTGTAATTGGCGAAAGTTCATAATATAGGACATTGCAATATCTCGGTAACCTAGGTGCGTAGGAGGCTGAAATTTTGTAGGTGAATAGAGCAAAAGGAGCTCTTTAATAATACGAAAAAAAAATTTGAAGCGATATTTACGGTTTTCGAGTTATTTGCGAAAATGTGATTTTACGGGCCCGAAAATGCCAAAATTGTCAAAATGCTTCGATTTCGACAAAATTTTGTATGTAGGGGTTTTAAAAGATGGCGAATCAGAATATGATGTCAAAAATGGGTTCGTTTGGGAGACATTTTTGTGTTGGGCATCCCCAACACAGTCAGCACTTGTTATTATTATTCTTTTTCTTCTTTCTCCCCGCCATGAACGTGTCCGTACCTTTTTTTCAAAACGCCTCGAAGGATTTTAACGAAACATTGTAGGATGGTAGATGGGTAACTGAAGTTGTGTTCGGACATTTCAAAATTTTCAAAATGGCCGCCGTTTCCGTGTAATTAGCGAAAGTTCATAATATAGGACATTGCAATATCTCGGTAACCTAGGTGCGTAGGAGGCTGAAATTTTGTAGGTGAATAGAGCAAAAGGAGCTCTTTAATAATACGAAAAAAAATTTGAAGCGATATTTACGGTTTTCGAGTTATTTGCGAAAATGTGATTTTTCGGGCCCGAAAATGCCAAAATCGTCAAAATGCTTCGATTTCGACAAAATTTTGTATGTAGGGGTTTTAAAAGATGGCGAATCAGAATATAATGTCAAAAATGGGTTCGTTTGGGAGACATTTTTGTGTTGGGCATCCCCAACACAGTCAGCACTTGTTATTATTATTATTCTTTTTCTTCTTTCTCCCCGCCATGAACGTGTCCGTACCTTTTTTTCAAAACGCCTCGAAGGATTTTAACGAAACATTGTAGGATGGTAGATGGGTAACTGAAGTTGTGTTCGGACATTTCAAAATTTTCAAAATGGCCGCCGTTTCCGTGTAATTAGCGAAAGTTCATAATATAGGACATTGCGATATCTCGGTAACCTAGGTGCGTAGGAGGCTGAAATTTTGTAGGTGAATAGAGCAAAAGGAGCTCTTTAATAATACGAAAAAAAATTTTGAAGCGATATTTACGGTTTTCGAGTTATTTGCGAAAATGTGATTTTTCGGGCCCGAAAATGCCAAAATCGTCAACATGCTTCGATTTCGACAAAATTTTGTATGTAAGGGTTTTAAAAGATGGCGAATCAGAATATAATGTCAAAAATGGGTTCGTTTGGGAGACATTTTTGTGTTGGGCATCCCCAACACAGTCAGCACTTGTTATTATTATTTTTCTCGGTATTCTGGACCGTGAACTTGTCCACCTCATTTTTTCGACATCTTTTAAGGCAGGAAGCTGAAACTTCATAAATCTAGAGTATGGAATGGGAGATTGTGCTTTTTGTATTTTTTGTCGAGATCGAAAGACCCCTTATAGGTCAAAAAAGGGCCTCAAAATGGCTCCTCGAAACCGAACTTGAATTTTTCCTGGCATTTCTGATCCGGCAGGGGTAGGACAAATTCCTTTATGGGGTAAGTGTAGACTTTCAATACCTTTCATTTAAAAAAAAAATTTGAAAATCGGACTTACGGTTTTCAAAATTTTGCAAAAATTCGAAATTTAATTTTTTTGTTATATTGAGTTATCTTTCTTTTTACTTTGTATTATGTAATAGTAATGTAAAAATTCTCAACTTTGTTATTTCTGATTGAAAATTGGTTTACAAGGTAATAGTGGTATGCCGAGTTGATTTTTGGTATCGAAAATTTTTTTTGGCGGCCATTTTCAAAATGGCGGCTAAAATTTCCCGCCAAAATTTAAACTTGCTCCGATTTTGATGAAAATTGGTATATAAGGTAATAGTGGAATGGCGAGATGATTTTTGACATCAAAATTTTTCTATCGTCGGCCATTTTCAAAATGGCCGTCTTTTCCCGCCAAAATTAAAGTTACTCCGATTTTGACGAAAATTGGTATATAAAGTAATAGTGGTATGGCAAGTTGATTTTATACATAATTTTTTTTTATTGTCGGCCATTTTCAAAATGGCTGCTGTTTCCCGCCAAAATTAAACTTACTCCTATTTTGATGAATATTGGTATATAAGGTAATAGTGCTATGGCGAGTTGATTTTTGACATCGAAAATTTAATTTCTTCGGCCCTTTTCAAAAAATGGCCGCCGTTTCCCGCCAAAAATCAAAGTTACTCCAATTTAAATGAAAATTGGTATATAAGGTTATTGTGGTATGGCGAGTTTATTTTTGACATCAAATTTTTTTATCGTTGGCCAATTTCAAAATGGCCGCCGTTTCCCGCCAAAATTAAACTTACTCCGATCTTGATGAAAATTGGTATATTAGGTATTCTCAAATGCCCAAACACATATTGACAAAGAGGGGTACGTGAGGGGACATGTATGTGACTCGCTTGCGATCACAATTAGAACTAGTTATTATTAAGTCACCGACCACGAAGTGTCGGAGACTTATTGTTTTTGCACCGTTTCTTATTATTATTTTTTTTCTCTGACGCAGCTTTGTCCGCAAGATTACGGAAAAGTGTCTGAAAAGATTCTCATGAAACTTGGAATATATATAGGGTCGCATATGTAGGTGGGCCTCATGGTTTTAAAATTTTCAAAATGGCCGCCATTTTCAAAATGGCCGCCCTCAAATTAGGGTACCGAAAAATTATCTCGGAAACTACTGGATGGATTTCGATGAAATTTGGTATGTAGGTAGAGGGTAGTAAGGGAAGTTGAATGGTAGATACGAAAAATTTAAGATGGCCGCCATTTTCAAAATGGCCGCCGTCAAAAATTGACCAAAATTTTGTCCGCTAAATTTATCTACCTAAACCTCGATGGATTTGCATGAAATTTTGTATAATAATAGACCATTATATGTAGATGGTTTTTTTACCAAGAAAAAATTTTGTGCGTCGGCCATTTTCAAAATGGCCGCCATCGAAAATTGTAAAATGGGATATTTCTAAAACTACTTGACGGATTGCAACCAAATTTGGTATTTAGGTAGATGAGAGTAAGGGAACTTGAATGGCCAATTCGAAAAAATCAAGATGGCCGCCATTTTCAAAATGGCCGCCATTGAAAATTGTAAAATTGGATATTTCTAACACTACTTGACGGATTGCAACCAAATTTGGTATTTAGGTAGATGGGAGTAAGGGAAGTTGAATTTTAAAAATGGCCACCGTTTCCCGCCAAAATTAAACTTACTCCTATTTTGATGAAAATTGGATAAATTAAGTTATCTCAAATGCCAAGAGACATTGACAAAGAGGGGTACGTGAGGGGACATTTTTGTGACTCGCTTGCGATCACAATTAGAACTAGTTATTATTATTTTTCTTAGTATTCTATAGTGTGATCTTGTCCCACCAATTTAAAGAACATCTTTAAAGTTAGGAAGCTGAAACTTCATATATTAAGAGTATGGAGTGTGAAATTGTGTAATCAGGTTTTTTTGCCAAAATCAAAGGACCCCTTATAGGGTAAATAGGGGCCTAAAAATGGCTCCTCGAAATCAAAGTTTTATTTTAAGCGGCATTCGTAAACCGGCGGGAATATTAAAAATCTGTATATTTATAAAATAGGTACTTACAAGAGGTATTATTCCGTGGGTTTAGAGCAAAAAGGTTCTATGTGCCATTGAAAATTGTAAAATTGGATATTTCTAACACTACTTGACGGATTGCAACCAAATTTGGTATTTAGGTAGATGGGAGTAAGGGAAGTTGAATGGCCAATTCGAAAAATCAAGATGGCCGCCATTTTCAAAATGGCCGCCATCAAACATTGAAAAAAGGGGGACCTTGGAAACTATTTGACAGATTTCAACACAATTTTATATGGTGATGCAGTTCAATATGTCGCTTCGAAATACATGCAGTTCAAACGGGAGGTGACTTCTGTGTTGGCATCCCAACACAATCACATCTAGTTATTATTATTTTTCTCGGTATTCTGGATCGTGAACTTGTCCACCTCATTTTTTCGACATCTTTTAAGGTAGGAAGCTGAAAATTCATAAATCAAGAGTATGGAATGGGAGATTGTGCTTTTTGTATTTTTCGCCGAAATCGAACGACCCCATATAGGTAAAAAAAGGGCCTCAAAATGGCTCCTCGAAACCGAAGTTGAATTTTTCCTGGCATTTCTGATCCGGCAGGGGTAGGAAAAATTCCCTTATAGGTTAAGTGCGGATATACAATACCTTTCATTTAAAAAAAAAATTGAAAATCGGACTTACCGTTTTCAAAATTTTGCAAAAAATCGAAAATTATTTTTTTTTGTAAGATTGAGTTATCTTTCTTTGTACCATATATTTTGTGATATTAATGAAAAAAAATTTCAACTTTGTTATTTCTTAATGAAAATTGGTTTACAAGGTAATAGTGGTATGCCGAGTTCAATTTTGGAATCGAAATTTTTTTTTGGGCGGCCATTTTAAAAATGGCCGCCATTTCCCGCCAAAATTAAAATTACTCCGATTTTAATGAAAATTGGTATATAAGGTAATTGTGGTATGGCGAGTTGATTTTTGACATCAAAATTTTTTTATCGTCGGCCATTTTCAAAATGGCCGCCGTTTCCCGCCAAAATTAAAGTTATTCTGATTTTGATGAAAATTGGTTTACAAGGTAATAGTGGTATGCCGAGTTCAATTTTGGAATCGAAAATTTTTTTTGGGCCGCCATTTTCAAAATGGCCGCCATTTCCCGCCAAAATTAAAATTACTCCGATTTTAATGAAAATTGGTATATAAGGTAATAGTGGTATGGCAAGTTGATTTTTGACATCAAAATTTTTTTTATCGTCGGCCATTTTCAAAATGGCCGTCGTTTCCCGCCAAAATTAAATTTACTCAGATTTTAACGAAAATTGGTATATAAGGTAATATATGTATAGTGAGTTGATTTTTGACATCGAAATATTTTTATTGTCGGCCATTTTAAAAATGGCCACCGTTTCCCGCCAAAATTAAACTTACTCCTATTTTGATGAAAATTGGATAAATTAAGTTATCTCAAATGCCAAGAGACATTGACAAAGAGGGGTACGTGAGGGGACATTTTTGTGACTCGCTTGCGATCACAATTAGAACTAGTTATTATTATTTTTCTTAGTATTCTATAGTGTGAACTTGTCCCACCAATTTAAAGAACATCTTTGAAGTTAGGAAGCTGAAACTTCATATATTAAGAGTATGGAGTGTGAAATTGTGTAATCAGGTTTTTTTGCCAAAATCAAAGGACCCCTTATATGGTAAATAGGGGCCTAAAAATGGCTCCTCGAAATCAAAGTTTTATTTTAAGCGGCATTCGTAAACCGGCGGGAATATTAAAAATCTGTATATTTATAAAATAGGTACTTACAAGAGGTATCATTGATTCGAAAAAAGAATTTTGAAAATCGGACTTGCGGTTTTCAAAATTTTGCAAACAAACGAAAAAAGAAATTTAAAAGGGAGATAAACCTAATTGGATTTTGGGAAATTTTTTAAATCTATTATTTTGAAATGAAAATTTGTATTTCAGGTAATTGGGATATGCCGAGTTCATTTCTTATATGGAAAAAAATGTATCGGTCGCAATTTTCAAAATGGCCGCCACTTCCGGTAAAAATTGAACTTTATAATTTTTAAATGAAAATTTGTATTTAAGGTAATTGGGGTATGCCGAGTTCATTTCTAATATGGAAAAAAATTATCGGCCGCAATTTTCAAAATGGCCGCCACTTCCGGTAAAAATTGAACTTGCTCCGATTTTAACGAAAATTGATATCTAGGGGTTTTAAAGGATGGCGAATTGAGGCGTGAAGTCGAAAATGTTGAAAAATTCAAAATGGCCGCCACTTCCGGTAAAAATTGAACTTGCTCCGATTTTAACGAAAATTGATATCTAGGGATTTTAAAGTATGGCGAATTGAGGCGTGAAGTCGAAAATGTTGAAAAATTCAAGATGGCCGCCACTTCCGGTAAAAATTGAACTTGCTCTGATTTTAACGAAAATTGATATCTAGGGATTTTAAAGGATGGTGAATTGAGGCGTGAAGTCGAAAATGTCGAAAAATTTAAAATGGCCGCCACTTTCGGTGAAAAATGAACTTGGTCCCATTTTAACGAAAAGTGATATCTAGAGGTTTTCAAGGATGGTGAATTGAGGCGTGAAGTCGAAAATGTCGAAAAATTCAAAATGGCCGCCACTTCCGGTAAAAATTGAAATTGGTCTGATTTTAACGAAAATTGATATCTAAGCTTTATAATGGATGGCGAACAAAAAATATTCTTGAATAAGCCGGATTTTAACAAAGAGGGGTACGTGAGGGGACATTTGTGACTCGCTTTGCGATCACAATTATACCTAGTTAGATTGAATATTTCAGATAAATCGTAAAAAAAATCAAAAGCGTATTCTTTTTTAATTGTTTTTCAGACAGTTTGCTTGAGTTTTATAAAGTTTTATGGGAAAATCAATGTACATGTAATCATTTAGTTTTAAAAATCCGCTTTTCGCTTGTGTTTCTGCATGCATTTTATATTGTTTTATCACAGTTGATTCGTTACATCGATTTCCTTGGCAGAGCGTCACGTTTAACACAGAACTTGCTGACAAAAGTTTATGTTAACCAACGGTTGCTCTCTCCACCCAAGAAATTCTACGATAGACACGTAGACATACCGGTATATGGGATTTCCATCTTTCAAATGAGAGCAGATGTTGGTTTGTCGCTGAAATTTGTTTGGTCTTCCTTTACCGGATTTGAAACGCATAATTGGAAATTAACAACACGACAGGAATGATATAGCAGCAGGAACCGCTTACTCTTGCGGAGCACTAAATTCACTCTTGTTACGACTTGAGTTCGCGTTGTTGATTTCTGTTCGGTTGATTTTGTGTTTTGTGTTTCTTCGTGCTGTTCTTGTTCGTGTTGACACAGTTTCGTCGTTGCCCTTTCGGACCGTTGCCACTCGAATGCCCCATTGGTACCTCTTTGCTTTTTTCTTGGTTTTGTACAATTTTTATTTTTTCTTGTCTTTTATGCCTACTGATTTTGTCTTGGCCATTTCGATATCCCACTGCAAAATTGTGAATACGGTGTTGTTCTTCCGTAAAGAATAGTAAATAAGTTTGACAATCTCTACATTTCCTTCAGTTTTGTTCCGACTTTTGTGTGAAGTCAAATGTTAAAAGTCAGTTATATATAACTATATATTTATTTACATATACAATAATGAATAATTGATATATTACATGTAATGCAAATTAAAAGTAGAAATTCAAAACATAACACTTTGTGTACAAAATTTTGTCATCCAGCGACCTCTTTATTAGTAGCTGGTAACACATCTCAAAAACATGATGAAAATGATCAACGTTTCTGATAGATTTTAAGATGAATCCCCAACACCCAGAATCACTCTTCAAAAGAATCTCCTACACACACCAACATCGGAGCTCTGGAGATATCCTTGAAGCAAGTCCTAAATAGTATGTAAAATGAAGTTTTTACGTATAAGACGATCGTAAAAAAAATGCAATGTGTGCTTTATATTCACCTACATACATGCAAAACTAAATTTAATTCTCTATTATAGTTATTTTGAATCGTTTCAGTCAAATTTGTAGACGAACACTTCACCTTTTTGATTTCCTATCAGAAGTCGATATTTAACAGTGTCATAACATACAGTTTGTGGTTTACTCAAACCTTCATCCTTGGTCAAGATTTGTCTACTCTTCTTTCCATCCTCTGACAGCATGATGACATTGTTGACACCTCTTTGGGGAACGTAGACATATCCATTACCATCGACATTTATCCCCCGAGACTCCTTCAATACTGCTGGATTTTCAAATTTCCAAATTTCACGTCCTTCCATGTCACAACATGTGACAGTGAGTTGATTCGTGTCTGTAAAATAGAGTTTGTTGTTATAGTTAGTGATATGTAAATAGTTTGACAAAATGGTTCTAACAAGTACAGAGGACTTTCCTGTAGAGATGGAAGCCTTAACGACCCCATGACTTTGAACGCAATAGTAAATGTGTTGATTACAGTATGTTATTCCATAGCAGTTATCGTCGGTTGTAATAGATTTCTTGATACTGGATGATGGAATGTCTATAAAACTGACGGTCTGGTCAGTACCACTTGTTACTGCTACCGTGTTCTCGTCTATCACTGCGACATCAAAGACATACTTCCCTGGTACTGGAATAGTGGATACTAAGTTTCCCGCTTCATCAACGACAGCGATTGTATTTTTTACATAGTAATCACAGATAAGTATCTTTCCATCAGGTAGGACAGTACAACCTGTAAGGTTTATACATTGATGCCTAAACGAGGAGGTACGATCGAGCTTGATGTCATCAAATGAGCAAGATTTTATTCTCGGTTGAACGATCTGTGCCTGTTTCGCTTTGGAATTTTTTATTTTGACATTTGTTGTAATGATTTTTTCATTGATTGTTCCAAGAGTTTCTAACTTTCGAAAACGGTCAAATTCAGCGCAAGCAGAAAATGTTGATTCAACTTTGTCGACCTTCCTTGCTTCTATTACTTTACTAACATGATCATCGTTTATTTGTGTTTTAGCCATGATTTCTTGTAAGACTATGTACATTTGAACTTCACTTCCATACGTTTTGACGCTTTTTAGTTGTGCCTGTAGAATGGAGACCTTTTCTTTCTTTTCTTTTAAATCATCAGAAGTTTCAAGCGTAGCAGACCTTACGCCTTCAGACCTTTTGTCTATTTCGGTTTTAGTTTTTGACTGGGCCTCGCGGACACGATTCACGATCTGGTCACAAAGCGTATCAACCTCTTTCTTCATTTGGTCCTTGTCATCGTTTGTGCTGTCATTGTTCTCAGTAAGAACTTTGATTATCTCCGCCATGTTATATTTGGTATCGGATAGGCCAGTTTCTGCGTCCCGGAAAAGCTCTGATTCTTTGATACCGGCAACAACTGTATTAAGAGGTACAACATCTTTACAACTGGCATGGCCCGCTAAACATGTCAGACAAAGCATTTCGTCGTGGAACTTACAGAGCAGTTGGTATTTGCCGTCGTGAAGCTCACATTTAATTTCTGTGAAAGGTACAACTACGCCGGAGGCTTCGAACTCGGACAAAGGCACGGTAAAATGGTTTTCTAAGACAGGGGATATATCGTGAGTTTGTTTACACTCGTTACAATACCCGGAATTACACTCGGGGCACCAGTCGGTTGAAGGTTTGGTAATATGACGTTTTTCGCACATTTTACACAGCATAGTATTACTCGCCATCTGCAAAAAACCCAAAAGGAAATATAAACAACATGCAATAAACGGTTTTCAAAAGGCACTGATTTTTTTTAAATATGCTCGCCCCCCTAAACTAAATAACTGAAAGAAACAGTAATAACCATACCAATCTGTTCGTAAAAAAACACCAAAAGGACCCCCTAGATACAACAATATTTAGTTAGGTTACATTGTGTCGAGAGGAATTTTAAGTTAAATGGAAATTGGGTCGAATTTACGCTTTTGCTTTATCTTTTATAAAATTTATCTTATACGATACACTGTTCGGGTAGATACCGGCTACAGTTTACACTGGCAATCTGAGAACAGTAAAACACTACAAGCGCATGATTTTTAACAAAGAAAAAGACAATTTGAAAAATGGATGACAGCCACCTTTTTCACCTAGTGTCCTCCTCTTTAGACCCAGATCTGCCCCTGTAATATTCTACACACACTGGTACAGATATCTTATTTTTAAATATTTTCAAGTTTCTCTCTTGACCCTTCGATATTGTAATATTACATGTACTAATAACTTTTTTAAAAAATTTAACTTAATTTAACTTACTTTCGAGTGTCAATACTACCTCCCATGCACTGGTATGAAATATATCAAATTACTTGCAAGTTTCTACTAAACGGAAACAGGAAAATTGATATGGATACATGAAGAATGCCAAGTGGAAGATCACTCGGGATTTTCCGGGAAAGACCAAGTAATGCTCCATTGATGTATAGGGGATACCGGAATCTGCCGAGGCTTGCTTTTTAAGGAATTTTATGATCATTTTTCAATATTAAGTAGATCAATTTATAGAGCCGAGCAGAGTGGATCAAACGGTGATGCACTAGCTCTGGAAGATAGGACTTGTTATTAAGATTCATACTTAATGTTGTAAATAAGTTTGTCTGCATGAAATATTGCAAAAATACGTGAGCTTGGCAGACTTCCTAATACAGAATCTATAAAAACTCATCCTTATTATATTTATAAGTAGTTTACAAAGTGAACCATAATACCCTCTCTAAAAGAAGCATTAAATATATGTAAGTCTATTGATTCTAATAGAATCTATACATTGTATGTACATTTACATTGTATGTACAGTGTATAGTTAACCTTCTTAGGGAATGTGATATGGAGATTTTACATTGTCATCAGACACTGTTAATGGAAATGTTTAGAAAAAGCAGTGACGATAAAGCCTGTTTTTGGCCTAATTTTTTTCATAAGTCTCAACCTTATAATGAAACTGACCTTCATTTAGAAATTCGCTAATTTACATATTTTTCAGCATTTTTAAGATACATTTTAGACTAGAAAAGTATCTCCGCACATAAAAACAACTAAATATTTTTAACATATTTTAATATAGCTTATATAAAACTTAAATTGTTAAGATGGCTTATATTAACCTTCTCTAATGCTGGCGTCACACTATCTCGATTTAGACCCCGATGGATACACGATTGTGACGATTATGGATATTTTCAAAAGTAACCAGATCGCGCTATTCGTGTTACCATCTTTTGCCATCGTAGCACCTTTTGTGGAAATTTCTGACTTCGGGGTAAACTTTGTAGTGCCGCTGAAATTTTTTAACATGTTAAAAAACTGCCGAAGGTTCGTGCAAAGGTCCTTGTTCGTGTTGTGTTTGTTCATTCATCCTTTCTATCGAAATACCTTCGTGAAAGCATCTTCTGATTTCGTATTGCCTTCTAAGTGTCTTCGGTTTCGTTAATATTACGATTGTGACACGAATGAAATGAGAAGCTCTCCAAAGGTGGTGCAAAGGCCTCGCTAAATTTGTAAACGTATATTCTTAAATAAATAGTGTAATGGCTCTGGTAAAAGCAGTACGATTTCTGAAGTAAAAATATAAAATCTGTCAAATATGCTTTAATAGGACATTTACAATTCAATTTTAGTGAGGCTTTAGTTCAGGTATAGCGTGTTACAGTGCATTGTTTAGAGACAAGTACATGTAGCTCAGCTTTTTTCTTTCAATTAACATGCAGCAGGAGAAAGACTTACAAGACAGAAGCGTATAATACAAATACCCTCATTTATTCTCCATCAATAATATTCTTGTTTCCGAAAATTAATTAAAGGAAATAAAAAAAATCAGAACAAGATTGATCAGTCTCAAGTGTACAAGAAGAAAAGACAGTCTGTATCTAGAACCTTCTGGCGCTTTCCTTTTCGTCTCGTTCCTTCGAGGACAGCCAGGCGCTTTCCTATTCCGCGTCCTCGTCCAGGCTTTGATGGCATCTTTTAAAACTTAAATTTCAATATCAGAAATAAAAGTTTAAACATTTTACTAATTAC